>WBZZ01001474.1:80000-87500 GCA_019918135.1 Paulinella micropora
CTGCCCTTGCGGGGGTGTCATTAGAGCTTATCGTCAATTCTTCGTACTCCCCTCACGGGTGAGACGATGGAGGCGCATGTGCAGAAATGCATCAGCCATTGACAGAGAAGCACTATTATTATTATTATTATTATTATTATTATTATTATTATTATTATTATTATTATTATTATTATCATTGGACACCGTGATAGCCCAGTGGTCAAGTTCTACCATCTGGGCCCTGTCGCCAGTTCGATTCCCGTCGGTGCCACCAGTATTTTCATTGAACATACCGGTCCGTCTGGACCAGTATTTTCATTGAACATACCGGTCCGTCTGGAAGTTTTGGAACTGCCCTTGCGGGGGTGTCATTAGAGCCTATCGTCAATTCTTCGTACTCCCCTCACGGGTGAGACGATGGAGGCGCATGTGCAGATTTGCATCAGCCATTGACAGAGAAGCACTATTATTATTATCATTATTATTATTATCCCTGAAAGGTGTTGGGAGTAGGGGATGGGGGGTTTGGGGGGAGGGGGAAAATGAAAATTGTGTACCCCCCCCCCTTTTCCGCACTGTCGGAATAAATCATGGTTTGTGGGAACCAGGAGGAGTTGGGAACTCATATTTGCAGGGTGGCTAGCCCAAGACTCGATGTTAATGCTGGTATAGTTTTTTTTTTTGGAATTCACGCAAATTTGCGTTAGGGAGTGTCCTGAATGCCAAAATTCCTTGGTTTTTTTTTCGCACCCCTGTCGGAATAAATCATGGTTTGTGTGAGCCAGGAGGAGTTGGGAGCTCATAGACAGGGTGGCTAGCCCCAGACTCGATATTGATGCTGATATAATTTTTTTTGGAATTCACGCAAATATTTGCGTTAGGGGAGTGTCCTGAATGTGAAAATTCCTTGTTTTTTTAGCCTATTTTCTGCACCCTCGTCGGAATAAATCATGGTTTGTGTGAACAAGGAGGAGTGGGGAGCTCATATTGACAGGGTGGCTAGCCCCAGACTCGATCTTGATGCTGATATAAGTTTTGTGGAATTCACGCAAATATTTGCGTTAGGGAGGAAATTCCTTGTTTTTTGGGAGTACTTGCCGGTACCTCCGGCAATTTAACGTACCCTGTCGACGGGGAAGGGGGGGTCCGGGGGCCCTCCCCCCGGGAACCCCAGCCCGACAATTGTACGTACCCGTTATGGTCGCGGGTGGCACCCACACCAGAAAATTGAGGTCTTTTGCAACCAGACGCCGTTTGCGCACACCAGAGGGATTTAGCGGCTGATATTTGGTGTATCTGACACTTCTTGATGAACTCTCTTCGAAAATATAAAAACTGTGGTGCCGGGTGGCGTAAAAACCAGACAATTAAGGTTCTTGCGCCACCAGGCGCCGTTTTGTGGTGGCGCCGTTCGCACACACCAGAGGGAGTTTGAGGCTGATGTTTGGTGTACCCGACACATCTCGATGAGCTCCCTCCGGAGATCCAAAAATTTGGTGCCGGGTGGCACAAAACCAGAGATTTTAGATGTTTGTGCCACCAGAGCTTACACTTGCATTCTGCTGGTACCTCCGGGAATCGAACGTACCCTGTTGACGGAGAAGGGGGGGCCCGGGGGGCCCTCCCCCCGGGAACCCAAGCCATGCAATTGTACGTACCCCACGCGAATGAGCTGGCACCAAAATGAGTTGCTGAGAATGCTCCAAAGCTCTAAGAGTTTTGCCAGAAGGGTTTATGCTGGTTACCTACGGCAATTGCACGTACCCTGTCGACTATGGAGGGGGGGGGGGTGGTCGGAGCAGTCCGGGGGCCCTCCCCCCGGGAACTCAAGCACTGTAATTGTACGTACCCGAAGCAAATTCGCCGGCACCAAAATGAATGACTGAGAATGCTCCAAGGCTCTCGAAGTTATGCCAGAAGGGTTGAGAGGCTGATTTTTTGGTTTTCACAATCTCGGGACGCGCTCCAGGTAGTGAACCAGCTGAAAAAGAGATTGAGGAAGATTTTGGCAAAGTAGTGCCAAAATGAATGGCTGAGAACGCTCCAAGGCTCTAAGAGTTGTGCAAGAGGTGCTTAGAGGCTGATTCTCTGACTCCCCTCGGGACGATGGAGGCATATGTGCAGATTTGCATCCGCCATTGACAAAACACTATTTTATTATTATTATTATTATTATTATTATTATTATTATTATTATTATTATTATTATTATTATTGGAATAACCTCGGCTTAGTGCAGTCTTGCCCTCAGGAGCTCCATCGGTGGCCCCGATCATCAGGCGAGAGACTGACACGGGGGGGTGGAGGACCTCGAACAAGGGTATTGGAGGCTTATGTCCGTTGAGGATATGCCATTAGCTGCATCAGTACGCCTCAGATATAGTATTATTATTATTATTATTATTATTATTTTGGACACCGTGATAGCCCAGTGGTCAAGTTCTACCATCTGGGCCCTGTCGCCAGTTCGATTCCCGTCGGTGCCACCAGTATTTTCATTGAACATACCGATCCGTCTGGACCAGTATTTTCATTGAACATACCGGCCCGTCTGGAAGTGTTGGAACTGCCCTTGCGGGGGTGTCATTAGAGCTTATCGTCAATTCTTCGTACTCCCCTCACGGGTGAGACGATGGAGGCGCATGTGCAGAAATGCATCAGCCATTGACAGAGAAACACTATTATCATAATAATAATAATTATTATTATTATTACTGTTACTATTATTATGATTCAGCCCAATGGCCTTACGGCGTTGAACTGTGATGCCAACTCAAAACCATTTGGTGGATGATGCTGGGGAGGAGGGTCGTTGGGCGCCTGTCGAAGATCTTAAACTCCGCTATGCCGGTTGATAGCCCGTGGACCCAGCGGATACCAAATTGTTATGGGTGGGGTTTTGAGGTAGTTCTAGCAACCATGCTTGGTGTACGCACTTGCACATGCGGCAACGTTTTGCAAGAGGTTGTTGGGACTGCGGAATAACCTCGGCTTAGTGTAGTCTTGCCCTCAGGAGCTCCATCGGTGGCCCCTATAATCAGTCGAGAGACTGACTAGGTGGGGATGGAGCACCTCGAACAAGGGCATGGAGGCTCATGTCCGGAAACGGATCGTGCCATCAGCTGCATCAGTATGCCTTAGAGGAAGTATATCTTTCTTCTCGGAGTGTTGACTGTGATATATTTGAGGGTAACACCTGATGATAAAAACTTAGTCACGCTTGTTTATCAGAGCTCCAGCCCAATGGCCTTACGGCGTTAAACTGTGATGCCAACTCAAAACCATTTGGTGGATGATGCTGGGGAGAGGGTCGTTGGGTGCCTGTCGAAGATCTTAAACTCCGCTATGCCGGTTGATAGCCCGTGGACCCAGCGGATACCAAATTGTTATGGGTGGGGTTTTGAGGTAGTTCTAGCAACCATGCTTGGTGTACGCACTTGCACATGCGGCAACGTTTTGCAAGAGGTTGTTGGGACTGCGGAATAACCTCGGCTTAGTATAGTCTTGCCCTCAGGAGCTCCATCGGTGGCCCCTATAATCAGTCGAGAGACTGACTAGGTGGGGATGGAGCACCTCGAACAAGGGCATGGAGGCTCATGTCCGGAAACGGATCGTGCCATCAACTGCATCAGTATGCCTTAGAGGAAGTATATCTTTCTTCTCGGAGTGTTGACTGTGATATATTGAGGGTAACACCTGATGATAAAAACTTAGTCACGCTTATTTATCAGAGCTCCAGCCCAATGGCCTTACGGCGTTAAACTGTGATGCCAACTCAAAACCATTTGGTGGATGATGCTGGGGAGGAGGGTCGTTGGGTGCCTGTCGAAGATCTTAAACTCCGCTATGCCGGTTGATAGCCCGTGGACCCAGCGGATACCAAATTGTTATGGGTGGGGTTTTGAGGTAGTTCTAGCAACCATGCTTGGTGTACGCACTTGCACATGCGGCAACGTTTTGCAAGAGGTTGTTGGGACTGCGGAATAACCTCGGCTTAGTGTAGTCTTGCCCTCAGGAGCTCCATCGGTGGCCCCTATAATCAGTCGAGAGACTGACTAGGTGGGGATGGAGCACCTCGAACAAGGGCATGGAGGCTCATGTCCGGAAACGGATCGTGCCATCAGCTGCATCAGTATGCCTTACAGGAAGTATTATTATTATTATTATTATTATTATTATTATTATTATTATTATTATTATTATTATTATTATTATTATTATTATTATTATTTATTATGGACACCGTGATAGCCCAGTGGTCAAGTTCTACCATCTGGGCCCTGTCGCCAGTTCGATTCCCGTCGGTGCCACCAGTATTTTCATTGAATATACCGGTCCGTCTGGAAGTGTTGGAACTGCCCGTGCGGGGGTGTCATTACAGCCTATCGTCAATTCTTCGTACTCCCCTCACGGGTGAGACGATGGAGGTGCATGTGCAGCTTTGCATCAGCCATTGACAGAGAAGCACTATTATTATTTATTATTATTATTATTATTATTATTATTATTAACCCTGAAAGGTGTTGAAGGGCTGGGGGGTTTGGGGGGAGGGGAAAAATGAAAATTGTATACCCATCCCCACCCACCATTTCCGCACTCCTATCTCTATAAATCATGGTCTGTGGGAACCAAGAGGAGTTGGGAGCTCATATTGACAGGGTAGCTAGCCCCAGACTCGATGTTGATGATGATATAATTTTTTTGGAATTCACGCAAATATTTGCGTTAGGGGAGTGTCCTGAATGCAAAAATTCCTTGTTTTTTGGGTTTTTTCTTGCACCCCCTGTCCCTATAAATCATGGTTTGTGGGCACCAGGAGGAGTTGGGAGCTCATATGGGTAGGGTGGCTAGCCCCAGAATCGATGTTGATGCTGATATATTTTTTTGGAATATTTGCGTTAGGGGAGTGTCCTGCATGCCGAAATTCCTTGTTTTTTACCAGTACTTTCCGGTGCCTCCGGCAATTGAACGTACCCTGTCGACGAGGCAGGGGGTTCCGGGGGCCCCCCCCCGAGAACCCAAGCCCAGCGATTGTACGTACCCCCCCTTTTTTTTCGCGGGTGGCACCCACACCAGAATATTGAGGTCTTGTGCCACCAGCCGCCGTTTGCGCACACCAGAGGGAGTTAGCGGCTGTTATTTGGTGTATCTGACACTTCTTGATGAGCTCTCATCGAAAATATAAAAATTGTGGCGCCGGGTGGCTTATACACCGCAAAATTGAGGTTTTTGCGCCACCAGGCGCCGTTTGCGCACACCCGAGGGAGTTTGAGGCTGATGTTTGGTGTACCCGACACCTCTCGGTGCGCTCTCTTCGGAGATAAACAAGTTTTGCTGGCGGGTGACACAAAAAACAGAGATTTTAGGTTTTTGTGCCACCAGAGCTTAAACTTGCGTTCTGCTGGTTCCTTCGACAATTGAACGTACCCTGTCGACGGGAAAAGGGGGGTTCCTGTCGACGGGAAAAAGGGGGGTCCGGGGGTCCTCCCCCCGGGAACCCCACAAGGGGGGGGAGAGGTGCTGCGCAAAGCGCACCGCAAAGCATCCTTTCAGGTGTTGGCGCAGTCCTTAGTTATTATTATTAAAAGGGAGTACATAGGCCATCGGTCCTTTCCATGGGCTGATTGGTATAAAGCTCCTAGAGTAATGTTCTATGCCGTCACTTCCTTTATTCCACCGATTGGTGTGGAGACTTTCCTTATGGAATGGAGGACTTGATGCACATGGCCTTTTGGCTCAGCAATTGGCAGGAGATACACTATTATTATTAAAATTATTATTATCAAAATTATTATCATTAAATAGGGAGTACATAGGCCATCGGTCCTTTCCATGGGCTGATTGGTATAAAGCTCCTAGAGTAATGTTCTATGCCGTCACTTCCTTTATTCCACCGATTGGTGTGGAGACTTTCCTTATGGAATGGAGGACTGGATGCACATGGCCTTTTGGCTCAGCAATTGGCAGGAGATACACTATTATCATTAAAATTATTATTATTATTATTATTATTATTATTATTATTATTATTATTATGGACACCGTGATAGCCCAGTGGTCAAGTTCTACCATCTGGGCCCTGTCGCCAGTTCGATTCCCGTCGGTGCCACCAGTATTTTCATTGAACATACCTGTCTATTTCTGGACCAGTATTTTCATTGAACATACCGGCCCGTCTGGAAGTGTTGGAACTGCCCTTGCGGGGGTGTCATTAGAGCTTATCGTCAATTCTTCGTACTCCCCTCACGGGTGAGACGATGGAGGCGCATGTGCAGAAATGCATCAGCCATTGACAGAGAAGCACTATTATTATTATTATTATTATTATTATTATTATTATTATTATTATTATTATTATCATCATCATTACTGCAAGGTCTTGGAAGTAGGATTGGGGGTGGGGGGTCGGGGGTGGGGGAATGTGAAGGCATTGGAAATTGTGTAACCCCCCCCCCCCCCTCCCCCCCCCCTCACACGCACACACACAACACAGGCACACACACACACACACACCCGTCCATCCGTCCACCCGCATTTCCGCACCTCTGTCGGACCCATCATGGTTTTTGGGAAGCAATTGGAACTTTCTTCTTCTGCTTTCTTGCTTTCTTCTACTTTCTTCTACTTTCTTCTTCTACTTTCTTCTTCTACTTTCTTCTTCTACTTTCTTCTTCTACTTTCGTCTTCTACTTTCTTCTAATTTCTTCTTCTAATTTCTTCTTCTACTTTCTTCTTCTACTTTCTTCTTCTACTTTCTTCTACTTTCTTCTTCTACTTTCTTCTTCTACTTTCTTCTACTTTCTTCTACTTTCTTCTTCTACTTTCTTCTTCTACTTTCTTCTTCTACTTTCTTCTTCTACTTTCTTCTTCTACTTTCTTCTTCTACTTTCTTCTTCTACTTTCTTCTTCTACTTTCTTCTTCTACTTTCTTCTTCTACTTTCTTCTTCTACTTTCTTCTTCTACTTTCTTCTTCTACTTTCTACTTCTACTTTCTACTTCTACTTTCTTTTCTACTTTCTTCTTCTACTTTCTTCTTCTACTTTCTTCTACTTTTTTCTTCTCTCTTCTTCTTCTTCTCTCTTCTTCTTCTCTCTTCTTCTTCTCTCTTCTTCTCTCTTCTTCTTCTCTCTTCTTCTTCTCTCTTCTTCTCTCTTCTTCTTCTTCTCTCTTCTTCTTCTCTCTTCTTCTTCTCTTCTTCTTCTTCTCTTCTTCTTCTTCTTCTCTTCTTCTTCTTCTCTTCTTCTTCTCTCTTCTTCTTCTCTCTTCTTCTTCTCTCTTCTTCTTCTTCTTCTCTCTTCTTCTTCTTCTTTCTTCTTCTTCTCTCTTCTTCTTCTCTCTTCTTCTTCTCTCTTCTTCTTCTTCTCTCTTCTTCTTCTTCTCTTCTGCTGCTCTCTTCTGCTGCTCTCTTCTGCTGCTCTCTTCTGCTGCTCTCTTCTGCTGCTCTCTTCTGCTTCTCTCTTCTGCTTCTCTCTTCTGCTTCTCTCTTCTGCTTCTCTCTTCTGCTTCTCTCTTCTGCT
>WBZZ01001475.1:0-20000 GCA_019918135.1 Paulinella micropora
AGCGGCCTTGTTTGAGGGCAACATGGCAACCGGAGAGGATGTGGCATAGATGTGCTTGACCAGAACAGAGGGCACACTTGTTGTTGGGAATGATTCCCCACAGATGTCTAAGGTCGGGGGTAATAACCGAGTTTGTGCTTGCGTTGATGACCCAAGAGATTAAACGGGGATTACGGGTTCCGATGAGGCGAGCCCAGGAGAGGTCGAAGGGGCATGCGTCTTCAAAACGAAGGAAGCACCCTTGCATGGCTTTGTCCATGTCATGCACTGTGGTTGTCTCAAGTATTGTCTCAGCAGCTAATTCTAAAACCCTGTCGTTGCGGTCTGTGATGGAATGTTCTTTTGGGTAGCGACCATGGCCAAGTCCGAGATGATCGGATTGGCCTCGATGTTTGAATTCAAAATCAACTTGTGCCTCAAGCTTTTCGAGCACAGGCTCTGGTTTCCAGATAGTTCGAAATGTTTCGTGTTTCGTCAGGTTCATCGCATAAATGGACGAGAGGTGTTTATCTGGGCAGTACTTCAGCATTTGAGCACGGTTGATTTGAAGTCGCTGGTAAAAAGAGACGATGGATTGGAGCTGTAGACCGAATTTCGAGCGTGGGCGGTAAAGGCAAGAGACCAGAGCTCTTTTGTAGATATTGGCCCATTTTTTGAGGAAGCGGGTCGCAATTTTCTCAAGGGTTTTGGCGAAAGATAAGCAGAGGTCATAAATGAGAAATGGCCAGGCAAGGGACTGGACAGCGTAGTGCTGGTATAGCCAAAATTTCATAAAGCCATTGATCGAGCAGCTATCGATGGCTTGCATAGAAAGAATGAACTTCTTTTGGATTGTTGCACGTTGTTCGTTTTCGCTGAGGTCATGGTAGACAATCCATCCGAGGTCTTTGAAAGGCTTGTCAGCGATGAAGTCAATCGGTTTGCCAGTAATAGTAAGGGCGGGGTCGAAGGGTGGGAACGAGATCGGCAATAAGAGGGGAAAAGTAAGACTCTCACTGCTAGAGGCGATAGATAGATAGATAGAGATAGATAGATAGATAGATAGATAGATAGATAGATAGATAGATAGATAGATAGATAGATAGATAGACAGTGTTTGATAGATAGATAGATAGATAGATAGATAGATAGATAGATAGATAGATAGATAGATAGATAGATAGATAGATAGATAGATAGATAGATAGATAGATAGATAGATAGATAGATAGGTAGATAGGTAGGTAGGTAGGTAGGTAGGTAGGTAGGTAGGTAGATAGATAGATAGATAGATAGATAGATAGATAGATAGATAGATAGATAGATAGATAGATAGATAGATAGGTAAGTAGGTAGGTAGGTAGGCATGATAGACCGATAAGTCAACCCTTACGAAGCTCTGGAAGAAACGAATTTAATGACAAAAAGAGAACTGACTCAACCACAAACCTCACTTATGTGAGTTTGTATACAACTCTTCAAGTTAGCAGACAACAAACTCTTATTAAGAACACTATGGCTGCATTGAGTCCTGACTCTGTGTGAGCAGGTGAAATATTAATACTAGTAAATAGTAGAGACTCGGAGGTCACTTCGTTTATTTACGTAATTTCGAACTCGTTGCAGGGCAGGGCTTGGAAGCAACTTACGATCGACGGTGAATGGTAGATTGTGAGTCTCCAGTTCTCAAACGGATAGAGTCTTTTTTGTTTCAAGTTAACACTATCATAAAACCGATAGTGTTGGGTTGGTGAACTCGAAAACCAAAATGATTTGGGAAGGCTAGGCGAAAATGACTGGGAACGGCACGTAGCCTTAAAAAGACAGTCAAACATTGTTTTTCCGCCGTTCACTCTTATTATTAATATCCTTGTCCTGGCAATATCCACAAATTCACCGCAACGTGCCGGTGTTCAAGTTCACTGGAAATCGGGGGAAAAGTAATTGAGTGGGGAAAAGGCAATTGTTGATCTTTTCTATTAATAAAAAGAACTTTGACCGGCTTGATCGTTTAAAATCATTTCTGAACCGTCCGGAATCGAAAATTTCAACTAGCCTCCGTTAGTGAAATCGAAACGTCGTGCCGCCGCAGAGGAGAATCTATTACTGCCACGGTGGACATTCAAGTTGTAATGCCCCCAACGATAGCTCGAAAAAAGTCGGTAATACAACCAAACACAGTCCTCAAGAATGAGAATGATGTCTCGTTTTATTAGCTCAGTGAAGCCAAAAAGGAAAACTGCAACAGACCAGGAATAAAATGGCATCAGGTCCAATCCGGACAAATAATACTGAAAAACAAGCTGGTGCACCTGTCACCAGGAAAAGATACTTTTTACCTGCTATCCGGGGGTGATGCCTACAGTACCCCCTCCCGATTTTATGACGGAAATAGCATTTTCGTCATACACCTTCTGATTTCTTTCTGCAAATAGTATGCGCTATGGAGTCATGCCACACAGCGCATCGACCCACGGATAGACGCTAAAAGACGATAAATATATCCTCATACGGCACGTCAAAGCGGATTCTCTAGCCTTGTAAATTTTTAACTCCTTCCCCTCAAAAAAAAAATTTCTGCAGTATGTCAAGAACAAACGTACTATTAATAAAAAATACAAGCAACGTGGTGCTGTATTCCCCCCTTGATCTCCTTATTATTATTATTATTATTATTATTATTATTATTATTATTATTATTATTATTATTCACAGGGAGATCGTAAGTACATTGTCTTTTTTAATGACATACCCTTGTATAAGGCGGATATCCTATGATATAGTATTAGGGGGCCAGTCCTAATAGCTATATCCGAAGTCGAGGTGTATGTACCCGACCCTGCGATATACCGACACAAGTAGAGATTGACCGTGCTCAGGTACGACAGTATATAATCTATCGTCAAAAATAATTTAATGAAAGTTTCAGAGAACATTTCATTTTCGAGAACATCATCCCAGGACTTGGAAAGGGTCTTACCCGGGAACACCATCGCTCAATACACTAGCGATCCCCGTATACGGTGTAGTATCATCGTCGATCGACCTTTCGCACTCGTATGTTGCGATCGAATGCCAAGTTATATCACTGAGTCTTTTTAATATTCATATTGATAACTGATGATGCATGATCAAATCATGATACGTCGTGGGCAATCAATCAGTTTATTTGAGACGCATAAAGAAAAATAGTTTCTTTGTCACTGCCTTCGCCGTCTGGCGCGGATTTCTTTGCCTGGTGGAGGACCACCAACAAAAGTCAGATCGAACTTTGACTGTTCGAGAATGTCCCAGATCTTATTAGGGATTCCGCCCAACGATAATTCAAAAGGGACATCAAGCACTCCTCTTGGCAGTGTCTGAATGGTCCACGCAGTGTAATCCTTGTCTCTGGGAGTAATTGTATCATCCATGTCTCGAGACTTTTTGCGTCTTTATATACTGGCAGATAATGTCTTGCCTTTGGAACCTCAACCGGGTCCATACTTCTCCAGAACTGGAGTATCGGTTGTACTATCTTTGCGGCTGATGATATTTTGAGTGTCCGTGTGACACGCATCTGTCGTGGGACCGCCACGACCCGCATCAAGTATAAGTCTGAGAGAGTGTCATCAGCGACATGTTGTTCCGCTGGTCTCATCAGATAGAAAACATTTTTCACCCATGCGATGGTTGCTATCGCATCGCCTTCCTTCCATCGCTCATGGACAATCTCAACGTTGCCCGCGTTTGGGTCAGTGTCCGTCCCCTCCTCCTCCTGGTGGACGTCCTTTGATCTCATCGACCCCATCGCCTTCCTCGGTTGGTCGTTGATAAGATCATTCCGCGCTCTCCTTAGCTGCGCCTCTGTGATCTTCTCCTTCTTTCCGCTATGCTCTCGCGGAGACTTGGACTGAGTCCCCACCGCGCTTATGCGGTCAGTCTTCTCCTTACTGTCCACCTCACTCTCCTCCTTCTCAGCTATCGGTGCCCGATAAGCATCGTCTTGGTCTATGCCAGCCTCCTTGTGGATGGGCGGCACCTCTTTGAAATCATCCTTCATCCGTTTTAACGCCTCCTCAACGGATTCATCTTCCAGTAAGAAGGGATCATACTTAATCAGCCTTCTTACATTCACAATTTGCACCTTCCCTCTACCCCTGATCTTGTAATTCAGAGGTCCCGTCTGTTCCATAATCTGATAAGGTCCTTTCCAGTGAGTGAACAGCTTAGAGCTGACTCCCTTCGGGACTTGAGGATGGTACAATAGTACAATATCCCCGACCTGGAACTTGATCTGATCCAAGTGCGCTTGTCGCACCCCTTCAGCATCAGTCTTTCGGCGCTCCGCCTCTCTATGCGCCCTGACTATTTGTTCCGCCTCCATCTTCACTCTAAGTCTCATCCCAAACAACTCATCCGCATCCGCCCAAGTGTCTTTTGGGTGAAGGAGCGAAGTCGGGATATCAGGCTCACGCCCATATACTAACTGATATGGCGAGATTGAGCTCTTCGAGCCTCCTAACGCCGTAGAGGGTAGACAGTTCATTGCAAACGCAAATGATGGTGCTGCCTCGACCCATGCTCTTTGATTCTCCTTCGTGCAATACATCTTTAGTGAGGCTTTGAGGGGTCTGTGTACCCGCTCGATTTTCCCATTTGCTCGCGGGTTATAGGCAGTAACATATTGCCATTTCATCCCATAATACTTAGATAGTTTGTCGATCACCTCGTTATTAAAGTCCGAGCCTCGATCAGAACATATCTTTCTTGGTACTCCGATCTGTGAGATGATCCTATCGATCAGCGCCTCGGCCGTCGTCTTGCCGGTAACGTCTTTGACAGGGATGATCCACACATAGTTGGTGGCTCTGTCAATAGCTATGAGGAGGTATTTGTAACCATCCTTCGATTCTGGGAAAGGTCCCACATGATCAATGTGTATAAACTCAAATATCGCCGCATGAAGAGGAAATTCGCCAATCAGGCCGAAATTTGCCTTCAGTGGTGTTTTGTTTATCTTGCACGGGAAGCATGCATCCACCGCCTGATCTATCTCCTCCTTCATCTTCTTCCACCAGAATCGCCTCGCTACGAACATGTGAGTTCGTTGTCGACCCGGATGCGCCAAAAGTGGGCAATTGTGGGCTGCGACAAATATAAATCGTCTCAGACTCTCCGGTACCCAAAGAGTCCATTTGTCCGGCTGTGACGCATAGCGACCGTGAAGGCCCTTGTACCACAGTAGACCATCTCTCCATCCCATCTCCTTCATCTGATCTTTGATCGCTTTCGTCATCCGTAGCTCATCCGGGTTCTGATATAACGGTATCAGTTCTTTAAACTCCGGATCTTGAGCCTGTTGTTGCCTCCATGCGGTAGGCGATGCTATATGGATAGTACCATCTTCTAGCCGTATCCCGATTGTTTCCGGGTCATCGTCTAGGTCACTTCTCCGCTCTTGAGGAGGCTCCGCATAAACTTCCTGCGTCTCCTCTTCCTCTATGTTCGCCTTCGCATTCTCATATACCTCATAGGACCACTCAGCGTCCTGGGTATGTAGCTCACAACAAATCCCGTGATCCGGGCCTTGTGGACTGTACCGTAGACCTGTGCGGTCATATCGGACTCCACTCGCCATCTCCATCGCCTCAATGTGGCTGACCTCATACACCTTGTCGGTGGACAAGTCTTCCATCTCCACCGTGGACACCAACGTCGATACTTCTGAGTTAAACTCTAGCCTAGAGAGGCTATCAGCGAACACATTTCGCTTTCCCGGTAGATGGACCATTGTAAAATCGAAACAAGACAAGAACGCTTGCCACCGCGCCAGCCGACCCGTCTGTTCATGATTCATCAACCATAACAGGTTATGATGATCAGTTCTGACAGTAAATCGAGGTCCTCCCCACAAATACTCTCTGAGCCTCTTGAGGGCCCATACTACCGCCAACGCCTCTCTTTGCCTTGTGCAATAGTTTCTCTCCGCCGCACACAACTTGCTACTAATAAACATGATTGGGCGTAATTTCTTCTCCTCATCCTCTTGTTGTAATACAGCCCCAATCGCAAACTTAGATGCGTCTGTATCGACTACGAATTGTTTCGTAAAGTCGGGCATCGTTAACACCAGTCCTCCGTCCTTCGGGTCTTTGTAAATGAGATCTTTGAGCGCATGAAACGCTTGCAAAGCCTCTTCGCCCCACTTCTCAAAGTCTCCAAAATCTATCATTTTCTCCACTTTAGCCCGTGTTGCACCCCAATCGGGTATAAACTGGCTATAGTATTGCGCCATCGCAAGGAATGAGTGCAATTCAGTGCGGTTCTTCGGTATCGGTCGATTCATAATCTCCTCCCTCTTCTCTTTGGATATCGAGACTCGATTATGGGAGATCTCGTACCCTAAGTATGTCACACTCGTCTTGGCAAGTTGACACTTCTTTAGATTGCACTTCAGGCCAAAAGCTCCGATGCGCCTGAATATATCGGACAAATGATCGATATGCTCCTCCATTGTGTTAGAGTATACGATAATGTCATCGATATAGCAAAATGCATATTCTCCCTCCTTCTGTCCCCGCCTTCTCATAAAGCCACCGTCAGACAAATCATCGTACTGACTGCTCAACATCTTCTGCATCGCCTTCTGGAAAAGTCCTGGGGCTTGCTTGAGGCCCATCGGAAGCACTTTCCATTGGTATATTTCCATACCCACCACAAACGCCGTCAGCCATCTGGACTTTTCATCCAGTGGTATCTGCCAGAAGCCATTCTTAAGGTCAATGACCGAATATAATTTTGCATTCCGCAGTACTCTTCTTCCTTCTTCTAATGTCGGGAGAGGATTTCTCTCTTCCTCCAGCACCTTGTTAACACGAGCATAGTTAACTGTCAGGCGCCATTCTCCTCCTGGCTTCGGCACTATTCTCGGTTGTGAGACTATTTGAGATGTTGATATCTTAATAAAGTCCTCATTGAACAGCTGTCTTGCTAGCTCCTCCGCTATCTTCGCCTCATGTATACTCAAATTCGCCCTTCGTGGTGCCGGTGACGGCTCCGCACCCGTATTTTGTAAATAACCGCAGTGAAAACTTCAGGCTTGACACCACCTGCATGTGGAGGGTCAAAAATTTTCTTGTTCGCCTCTAATTTGGCTTTTAAAAGCTCCTTCTCCTTCTCCGTGCCTACTCCTTCTTCCAATATTTTCCGCGCCGCCGCTTGAAAATCTTCATCAGACATCTGCTTATGCTGCTTGAGGGGTTCTCTGTCCTCCTCCAAGCCTAAGTCCTCTTCCGAGACATCATCTAGGCCCGTCTTTCCATACGTCACCGTGTCCGGCTCATCATCTTTACCGAGCTCCACCAGCATGTCAATGAGTCTCGCGTATTGCAAAGGAGCTTTACGGGTGTAAAAACCATCAAAGCATGTGAATGCTTGCGGTATCAATTTCAACTTGTCGAGGTCTCTGAGCTTCCGCTTGTATGCACTGCTCTGCTCACGAGTTCCCATACGACAAGCCACCACTAGCTGTTGCTTGCGAGAGGGTACCGGTATAGGATGATCAATAAGCCGGTCCCTTATTTCCTGCGCCCATATCGCCTTCTCATTATATGGCAGGATAATAGTATACGTCTTATTATTTTCGAATAAAGTCCGTAAGCATTTCTTCACTTCAGACAGTGAACGCGGCCACGTCGGCTCGTCACCCCAGAAATCAGTAATAAAACTTTTAATAGTTTCTGGTGGAGTATCCGGGATTCGCCCCGTTCTCCTTGGTACAAACGCCTCCCTTTTTTCTTCTCCTACTTTCGCATGGAAACAGTATCCGTTAGTAATATGGACATCTGTTCCTACTCCTTCCGCGAATCTCGCCAACGACGGGCTTCTTTGTGCGACACATATAATCTCCTCCTTTCGCTTCTCGATTAAGTCATCAATAGACTTTTTGTCCCAATGGCATGTCGGAACTGTGACAGTGCACACTTGGGATTCCCAATTGTCGGTCCAGGACAGTTCATCCGGTCTTACGACATGGGGGTGAACGTACACCTCAAGTGCCTCATGTGCGATGGCCATCTTTTTGTGATCCGTCGCGAGACTCAGCTCATAAGCCTCATAAGAGTCAGCAGCGTTGAAGGGATCAATATCGTTCTTTTCTCCTCTTTTTACTCCATATATCACTCGCCGTGCGGCGCAATCAATCACAGCCCCCATCGTAGCCAATTGGTCATACGATAGTAATATTGACCCGTGGTAACCGGGGACGACATAAAGGTCCATGCGGTATACTCGTGCGGATTTCAATTTAAAGGTCAGTGTGATGATTCCCGTGATGACCGTCCGGCTACCCACTCCCTTCAGAGTGCCAGTCGAATTTTTCATATTTACGTCCACCCAGTCCCGGTATCGATTAAAAAACTTCCGGCCGACAATATTAATATTCGCCATCGTATCATTACCAACTTTTAATATTGTCTTCAATGTTTCACAATAAAGTTCCGTATAACACAGAGCATCGGGCCTGTGTATATTGACTGCGAGAACAAGAACTTTACGTTCCAAATTTTGGAGTCTTGTCTCTAAGTTTTTCAACTCCTCCTTCTTCTCCTCCTGCTTCACCTCATTAACATTTTTATTATTCTGCGGTACTGGTGCGTTTACTATTTGAGCGACATTGTCTTGTGGTACTTGAGTACACAGATTGTCTTTTTGCTCGCCACCCGCCGCGACCGTAGACATTGAGTCTGTTCGTGGTTGTTTGCTTGGCCGAGGCGATACGTCTGCCATTGGCCTCCTTGCCTCCATCGCAAGTCTCGCCTTCCTATTTGCATCAGTTATCATTGGTAACCGTGCTGTATGAACGGGTATGAGACTACCTTGGGACTGCAGTCTGCACAACAGCATTAGAAAGCACTGTGACTTTAGGGTTAAACTTCACAGTCTTCTCCTTCCTCTCTTCTTCCCCCTCCAGTCATTCCACCACCTCGAAACGATTACCTTGAGTAGTGTCCGGGTAGGATGACGTATCGGTCTCCGAGGCAGTGTTGTAGGCTTGAGCTCGACCGAAATTCGGGTTGGAGCTTGCCCACGAGCCTCCTCCTCCTCTGGGTGGGGGGGCTGGAGCTCGAACAGCTCTCCCTCCATAAGGGGTATATCCCCGACCTCCTCCTCTTCCTCTCTGAGGGGTTCCCTGCCACCTCGAGGCTCCTCTCCATGTTCCTCGTCCTCGTCCTCCTCCTGCTCCTCCTCCTCGTCCTCCTGCTCCTGCTCCTCCTCCTCGTCCTCTTTGAGAGGCCTTTAAGTTCTTTTGTCTCTCCCTTTCCTCCTTCTTCTCCTTCATCCTCTTCATGTAGGTAATGATTGCCTCTCGTAACTCCTCATCATCACACATATTGGCATACCAACCTTCGTTCGCAGCGGCAATCTGAAGCATGTTGAAAAGGCCCGGTTCCTTGCCTTCCGTCCTGCTCAGAAAATTTGCCCTTGCTGTTGGGTTCTGCCTATCATGATTGAAAGAGCAGTCTCTGTTCTCCATCTGTGCCTTACACTGCAAGCCCGCGAACCACCTCCAACATGCGGTCTTCAGGTCTGGCTCTCTCTGTCTCTTCCAACCGGCAACTCTGTTTGTGTACGTGGCTTGTGCGCCAACAGGTACACCGCCTGCCTGTGCCGTATGTGCCTCCGTGAGCGAGTCCATGTTTGAGCATGCACTCATCACTTCTTGAAACAGTGCTGACGGAGCAACGCTTTGAACCGTATTTTCGAACACGTGTGTCTCGAGGAAGTTCTTGGACTTCACTGAGCTAAACGTCGAGCATTGTTGTATGAGCTGAGTAAGCTTACTCGGGTTAACTGTGTGTAACGCCGAAAAGAAATAGAGGATGATCGACTTGCGGCCATAGAATAGCCCATAGGAGGAAACTACCTCCGTAAGGGTCGCCGCCGAGCCAACAGCACTCCTCAAACTCATCGCCACTGTCTCAAAGATTTCAAATCCTATGAGAGTACCAGTGCAGAGATGCTGGTATCCATGAGATTGAAAATATGAAATGAGTGTGGCCACCGCCAGTTCACACTGAGCGTCTAGGCCTGTTGCATTGTTTCTCTTAATCTCCTCCTTCTTTCTCAAAAACTTGTACTGTGTCAGATCAAATCCCTCCGAGACTAGAGATTGGTCAAAAACAGTAACAAGGGCCTCGTATTCCTGCGTTTCGTCGCAAGGAAAAGCCTTCATGCAGGCATTGATCTCTTTGAGCTTGCTCAAAAGCGAAGCATCAGAGTCTTTGTCTGAGCTCGTCTTGGCATATAGCATGAGACTTGCCATTCCTCCTTTCTTCCCCTTGAAGGCATTTATGATATTCTGTCTGTCCTTCTTCTCCGTGTTTGTGACCACCACCGTAGTTGAGCCCGAGGGTGCAGGGGCTGGTGGGGCAGGAGCTGGTGGGGTCAAATATGTCGGAGGGTGTGTCTTTGCACCACTCATTTTTGCTTTCATTCTTTCCAGTCTCATCGTCTTCTCGAACTCCTCATTCTCTTTCGCCTTCTTCTTCTCAGATATCACCAGCTTTTGAGCATGAGTGATAAAGGCCACCAATTCAGAAGCAGATCTGAGAAAATTATATTTCTTCACATATTGGTCAACACCTGCTTTGTTGGCGACCGGTGGTGCGTTACTAAGTGATTTAAGGACAGAGTGATCCTTGGTAGGAATCCATCTCTTCCATGCCTCCTTGTGCAGTAACGCACCCATCAACAGTCTGATCTTGGTCAGAACTCTGTCGGTCTTCTCTAACTCATCAATCACAGGATGAGTTTCTCCTGCTGCCTTAATGATTTTTTCCATCTCTGCTTTCCCCTCTTCCAAGGCCTTTATTTCCATCGTAAAAAAATGAAATATGCCACTCGAGTTTTTCGAACCCAGATTGGTCTTCATTTTTGTTACATCGACTGCCTCCTGACCAGTCGCGAGGAATCTGGCCGTTGCTCTTGGGTTTGTGTACTGGAGGTAACCCTCACATCGTGGGCCGTATGTACGTTCCCAAATCAGGGTTTGAGTGTACACCCCAAAGATAGCATCGAGTAATTCAAGGTGGGTGTGTGAGTCCCCAAACTTGATATGCTGTATCTTCTTTCTCTCTTCTTGATCAGAGACCAGTTTGCCGAGGAGCTGTGCTGTGTTTGATAATAGGATATAGACATCCTTTTTAGCACGACTTTTCTCTCTTCTTTGATCCTGAAGGATCCACACATAGGTATCCTTCTCTGCCCCCATCTTGTGATCAAACTCTTCTTTAGTGAGTTCATAGTGGTCCTGCACCCACTGTTGTTCCTCCACTGTGATCTCCTCTCCATCACTATGAATCAAGTCGATCATTTTTCGTCCTCCTCCTCCCGTGTAGGCAGGTGGTAAGGGATTACCATATGCTCCTCCTCCTCCCGTCTCTTCTTGTTCAAATCCTCCTTCATCTTCGTCTCCTCCATATCTTCCTTCATCATCCCAGCCCTCTTCTACTCCTCCTCCTACTCCTTCATCTCCTCCTCCTCCTCCTCCTTCATTCAATCCTCTTCCTCCTCCTCCTGCTTCTTCTTCTTCTCTTCTTTGTTCTGCCTCCGAGAATTCACTCACTTCGGCGGTCTCTGTCGACATGATGTCGTAGTAGTAATTAACAGGAGGACAGTGTCAGCTCCTATGTTTGGTTTTTGTTCGTTTGTGTTCTGTTCCTCCTTCAGTCGATTGAAGAGAAACTAATAGAGAGGGTAGAGTGAGATTCCCTGTCCTCTATGAAACACTGTTTGTATGTTTGTTTTTGTTTGAGAAAAATAGTCTTTGAGACTTTCTCCGATTTCTTGTTCTCCTTACTCAGATTACTTTCTCCTCCTTCTTTTCTATATTGTATCTAGTATGAGGCACTTGGACCTACACACAGATAGTAATAGAGAAGCTAGAAAAGCTCTCCTTGAGAAGTCGACAGTCGGTCTGATAGGTTCTCAGACCTACCTTTAGAAAACGATCAGAGATTTGCAAAAATACTCTGACGTATGTGTGAGATAATGCAGGTAAATGCACAAACTAGAAGGGTAGAGTGTTGTGCTCCTGTCCCTATGCTTGTTTGTGTTTTGTGTGTGTTCCTTCACTCTTCTGTCCACCTCCTTCTTCTTGGTCTCTGTGTGAGAACAGCAAGAACGACAGAGAGTTTGTATCTGATGTCTCCTTGTGAGCACACAGATACTGATTGGGCTAGAGGGTACGAGACACCTGCTTGAGACCAATCAAATTATTTGTTTTGTGAAAGAGTTATGAGGGAGCTGTGTTGGAGTATTTGTTTTCGTCTGACGTCCCCGTGTGAGACAGGTCAGTGAAAATTCACTCTGTTGCCTGTGTGGCAAAGCAGAAAGAAATCACCCTAGTGATGTGGACTCCAAATGTAATGCCTCCAACGATAGCTCGAAAAAAGTCGGTAATACAACCAAACACAGTCCTCAAGAATGAGAATGATGTCTCGTTTTATTAGCTCAGTGAAGCCAAAAAGGAAAACAGCAACAGACCAGCAATAAAATGGCATCAGGTCCAATCCGGACAAATAATACTGAAAAACAAGCTGGTGCACCTGTCACCAGGAAAAGATACTTTTTACCGGCTATCCGGGGGATGATGCCTACAAAGTGGCAAAACTTCCAATCAAATTTGAATTAGTGTTCAGACTTGTTTTGAATTAGTGGTCAGAAATCTAATTAATTGTCCGTGGCAGATATTTGATTAATGGTCGGAAATCAAATTCATGGTCGGATTTCGGCGACTCTGACTTGAATTACATTAATAATATTAATAAGTGAAAGTTGAACGGTAATATTAATAATAATACTAAATTTTACTAATAATATTAATAGTATAATAATACTGATACTAGTATTTAATATATATAATAATACTACAGTGAATCATGATAATAATAATAATAATAATAATAATAATAATAATAATAATAATAATAATAATAATAATAATAATAATAATAATAATAATAATAATAATAATAATAATAATAATAATAATAATAATAATAATAATAATAATAATAATAATAATAATAATAATAATAATAGTGTATCTCCTGCCAATTGCTGAGCCAAAAGGCCATGTGCATCCAGTCCTCCATTCCATAAGGAAAGTCTCCACACCAATCGGTGGAATAAAGGAAGTGACGGCATAGAACATTACTCTAGGAGCTTTATACCAATCAGCCCATGGAAAGGACCGATGGCCTATGTACTCCCTTATAATAATAATAATAATAATAATAATAATAATAATAATAATAATAATAATAATAATAATAATAATAATAATAATACTAGCTGAGTTGAATAATAATAATAATAATAATAATAATAATAATAATAATAATAATATTGTAATAATAATAATAATAATATTGTAATAGTGCTTCTCTGTCAATGGCTGATGCATTTCTGCACATGCGCCTCCATCGTCTCACCCGTGAGGGGAGTACGAAGAATTGACGATAAGCTCTAATGACACCCCCGCAAGGGCAGTTCCAACACTTCCAGACGGACCGGTATGTTCAATGAAAATACTGGTCCAGACGGAGCGGTATGTTCAATGAAAATACTGGTGGCACCGACGGGAATCGAACTGGCGACAGGGCCCAGATGGTAGAACTTGACCACTGGGCTATCACGGTGTCCACAATAATATTGTAATAATAATAATAATAATAATAATAATAATAATAATATATAATTATAATATATATAATAATATATAATAATAATAATAATAATAATATACTATATCTGAGGCGTACTGATGCAGCTAATGGCATATCCTCAACGGACATAAGCCTCCAATACCCTTGTTCGAGGTCCTCCACCCCCCGTGTCAGTCTCTCGCCTGATGATCGGGGCCACCGATGGAGCTCCTGAGGGCAAGACTGCACTAAGCCGAGGTTATTCCGCAGTCCCAGCAACCTCTTGCAAAACGTCACCGAATGTGCAAGTGCATACACCAAGCGCGGTTGCTAGAGCTGCCTCGAAACCCCACCCATAACAATCTGGTGTCTGCTGGGTCCTGGGCTATCAACCAGCATATGCGGAGTTTAAGATCTTTTACGCGCGCAACGACCCTCCTCCCCAGCATCTACCACCAAAGGGTTATGAGTTGGCGTCACAGTTTAACGCCTTGAGGCCATTGGGCTGGAACTCTGTTTAGCAAGTGTGACTAGGTTTTTTCATCGGGATTTCCCTCAAATATGTCACAGTCAACACTCCAAGGCAGATATACTATATCTGAGAATAATAATAATAATAATAATAATAATAATAATAATAATAATAATAATAATAATAATAATAATAATAATAATAATAATAATAATAATAATAATAATAATAATAATAATAATAATAATAATAATAATAATAATAATAATAATAATAATAATAATAATAATAATAATAATAATAATAATAATAATAATAATAATAATAATAATAATAATAATAATAATAATAATAATAATAATAATAATAATAATAATAATAATAATAATAATAATAATAATAATAATAATAATAATAATAATAATAATAATAGGCTTCCTCAGACTATAGCATCAGATCCAGATCCTGGACATGTGCCTCCATTGGGTCACCGGGGTCAGCCGATCCCAACGCATTGTCAGAACACCAAACAGACATAGCAGCAACAGCAACTGCAGGGGCAGATGGGGGCTGTGAAGTGCATGAAGAGCTAGATGCGAGGGTGTTAGCTGAAGAGAAGAACTCCGAGACACTACGCTGCGCTCCCGAACCCCTCTCTCTAGCCAGGACGTCCACTCTGCGCGGACGGCCGCGCCGCGCAACATCAACGTCACTTGGGGGAGAGGGTGGGACAGAAGCTGATGGAACCTCAGTGAGGTCAATCACCTCCTCGCCCCCATCCTCCACCCCAAGCTCCTCCCTTTTACCCTCCCTAGCAGACCAACACTCAGACACATATGATCCAAACAACACATCCAACTTTGGAGGGGGACGCAACGCTGTAACCCCTAACAACGCAGCAAGCCTAAAGTTACTGCGGAAGCGCGACTTCCCCTGAAAAAACTTACAAAACAATCGTGATTGATCCACAGGCGACATATCATCCCAACCCTGCCGCACAGAGCCCTCCCGCTCCCGCCCAAGCAACACATCCTCCACCACAACCTCACCGCCTACGACCTCACCACCCTCCTCACTCCCTCCATCCCCCTCAGCAGCCCCCACAGCCATGCCACCGAGCCTCTGCATACTCAGCAACAGCTGCTTACGTCTCCCCTCATGCATGGGGCAATCCCATAAGAAGTGCGCAAGGGACTCATTGACATCATCATGACAACAGAAGCAGCGAGGGGACATGCCACTGACCAACTTGCTGCGGTACAACCGAAGGCGGTTGTTGCAGCTGAGCAACCTTCTCCGAAGCAGATTATAATGCGCATCATCAAGGGCTACCCATCTTGGGAACTCCTTAGTTCCAAAGACTTGTCTTAGGATGACTCGCAGGCCATCAGTAAGATCGCTGCCTGCCTCTCGCTTGTCCCACATCAGTTGCTGCACCATCTTGACGTCCTGCTGAAGGGCCCACTTGTCCACAGTCAAAAACCAACCCTCGAGGTCCTTCTCTGAGCTATTTAGGAGCTCCTGAAGCCCTTGTTGTAGATCCATTGAGTCCCTGATAGCGCCTTCGGCCTCCGCAGTCCAGTCGGATTTGACTTGAGATGCGATGACAGGAAATCGCTCCTCCGGTAGTGCTTCTCTGTCAATGGCTGATGCATTTCTGCACATGCGCCTCCATCGTCTCACCCGTGAGGGGAGTACGAAGAATTGAGGATAAGCTCTAATGACACCCCCGCAGGGGCAGTTCCAACACTTCCAGACGGGCCGGTATGTTCAATGAAAATACTGGTCCAGAAATAGACCGGTATGTTCAATGAAAATACTGGTGGCACCGACGGGAATCGAACTGGCGACAGGGCCCAGATGGTAGAACTTGACCACTGGGCTATCACGGTGTCCACTAATAATAATAATAATAATAATAATAATAATAATAATAATAATAATAATAATAATAATAATAATAATAATAATAATAATAATAATAATAATAATAATAATAATAATAATAATAATAATAATAATAATAGTGCTTCTCTGTCAATGGCTGATGCATTTCTGCACATGCGCCTCCATCGTCTCACCCGTGAGGGGAGTACGAAGAATTGACGATAAGCTCTAATGACACCCCCGCAAGGGCAGTTCCAACACTTCCAGACGGGCCGGTATGTTCAATGAAAATACTGGTCCAGACGGATCGGTATGTTCAATGAAAATACTGAATAATAATGATAATAATAATAATAATAATAATAATAATAATAATAATAATAATAATAATAATAATAATAATAATAATAATAATAATAATAATAATAATAATAATAATAATAATAATAATAATAGTGCTTCTCTGTCAATGGCTGATGCATTTCTGCACATGCGCCTCCATCGTCTCACCCGTGAGGGGAGTACGAAGAATTGACGATAAGCTCTAATGACACCCCCGCAAGGGCAGTTCCAACACTTCCAGACGGGCCGGTATGTTCAATGAAAATACTGGTCCAGAAATAGACCGGTATGTTCAATGAAAATACTGGTGGCACCGACGGGAATCGAACTGGCGACAGGGCCCAGATGGTAGAACTTTACCACTGGGCTATCACGGTGTCCATAAAATAATAATAATAATAATAATAATAATAATAATAATAATAATAATAATAATAATAATAATAATAATAATAATAATAATAATAATAATAATAATAGTGCTTCTCTGTCAATGGCTGATGCATTTCTGCACATGCGCCTCCATCGTCTCACCCGTGAGGGGAGTACGAAGAATTGACGATAGGCTCTAATGACACCCCCGCAAGGGCAGTTCCAACACTTCCAGACGGACCGGTATGTTCAATGAAAATACTGGTGGCACCGACTGGAATCGAACTGGCGACAGGGCCCAGATGGTAGAACTTGACCACTGGGCTATCACGGTGTCCAAATAATAATAATAATAATAACAATAATAATAATAATAATAATAATATACTGTAATAATAATAATAAATTAATGATAATAATAATAATAATAATAATAATAATAATAATAATAATAGTGCTTCTCTGTCAATGGCTGATGCATTTCTGCACATGCGCCTCCATCGTCTCACCCGTGAGGGGAGTACGAAGAATTGACGATAAGCTCTAATGACACCCCCGCAAGGGCAGTTCCAACACTTCCAGACGGGCCGGTATGTTCAATGATAAATAATAATAATAATAATAATAATAATAATAATAATAATAATAATAATAATAATAATAACAATAATAATAATAATAATAATAATAATAATAATAGTAATAATAATAATAATATAAGTGCCACGACAGTGACACGAACTGAATACAACTGAAATGAAAATAAAAATCATATTTACTTATTATATCAATGCTAACTAAGCTATTGATACTTTGGCAAACACTGCAACTTAATAAAACAATGCTTGCCGCTCGTAGGGATGAGTCACTGGGAAGCTAGTATTACCATGATAATACTACACGATTGTTTGAATAACGAACAGTGCCTCAGGCACAAAAAATCAAGGAATGCAATGATCATATGCGGCGATCATTTTTTCCCGAGTGCAAGTAGCAGCAAATGCAGCAAGAATTCTTGTCACAAAAGGGCCCGCCGCTCCATCGTTTCTGATATGTTTTAGCCCATTGAAAGGCTAATTCCACCGGATTCAGTTCAAGTGAATATTTGGGTAAGTATACCATCTCGATCCCGATTCCAGCTAAGAGCACTCTCAACGCGGGGATCACTTGTAGGGCGTGGTGAATGGCTGCATTATCCATAACGATGCGGTCCCCTGCCACGATGACACCCGCCTCCACTCCATGCATCAGCGCGTCGGCGAAGTCCACCGCACTGTTGGTTCCATTCTTGAGAGACAAGATTGTTCCTCCTCTGTGATGGCGCAGCGAGGATAGAAACGTCACCACGTAACGTCCGTCTTGAGCCATGTTCATCCTCCCTGGCAAGAAAGCAAATATAGCATACACGCTGTGTATAGATTCACTCATTCTTATCAATTCGCACATAAAGCATATGTGCTGCACATGTGCCGCACATGTGCTGCACATGTGTTATGCATGAATGAATGAATGAGTGAATGACATTGAGTGAATGAATAAATGAGTGAATGAGTGAATGAGTGAATGAGTGAATGAGTGAATGAATGAATGAATGAGTGAGTGCACGAATGAGTGCATGAATGAGTGCATGAAGAGTGAATGAGTGAGTGAATGAATGAATAAATGAGTGAGTGAGTGAAAAAATGAATGAGTGAATGAGTGAATGAATGAATGAATGAATGAGTGAGTGAATGAGTGAACGAATTAGTACATGAATGAATGAATGAATGAATGAATAAATGAATGAATGAATGAATGAATGAGTGAATGAATGAGTGAATGAATAAGTGAATGAATGAGTGAATGAATGAGTGAATGAATGAGTGATGAATGAGTGAATGAATGAGTAGAAGAAGTAGAAGTAATAGTAGAAGAAGTAGTAGAAGTAGTAGGTAGTAGTAGGTAGTAGAAGCAGTAGTAGTAGTAGTAGTAGTAGTAGTAGTAGTAGTAGTATTAGAAGTAGTAGTAGTAGTGGTAACAGTAGAAGTAGAAGAAAAAGTAGTTGTAGTAGTAGTAGTAGGAGAAGGAGTAGTAGTAGTAGTAGTAGTAGTAGTAGTAGTAGTAGTAGTAGTAGTAGTAGTAATAGAAGTGATATTAGTAGAAGTAGTAGTAGTAGTAGTAGATATATGATATATGATATATGATATATGATATACGATATAAAATATAAGATAAAGTATAAAAGATATATAATATATGATATATGATAAATGATATATGATATATGATATAAGATATATGATATAAGATATGTGATACATGATATAAGATATATGATATGTGATATATGATAAATGATATATGATATATGATATATGATATAAGATATATGATATATGATATATGATATATGATATATGATATATGATATATGATACATGATATATGATACATGATATATGATATATGATATATGATATATGATATATGATATATGATATATGATGTATGTATGATATATGATATATGATATATGATATATGATATAGGATATATGATGTATGATATATGATATATGATATATGATATATGATATATGATATATGATATATGATATATGATATATGATATATGATATATGATATATGATGTATGATATATGATATATGATATATGATATATGATATATGATATATGATATATGATATATGATATATGATATATGATATATGATATATGATATATGATCTATGATATATGATATATGATATATGAAATAAGAAATAAGAAATATGAAATATGAAATATGATATATGATATATGACATATGATATATGCTATATGATATATGATATATGATATAAGGTATATGATACATGATATATGATATATGAAATATGAAGTATGATATAAGATATATGATATATGATATATGATATGTGATATATGATATATCATATATGATATGTGATATATGATATATGATATATGATATATGATATATGATATATGATATATGATATATGATACATGATATATGATAATGATAAATGATATATGATAAATGATATATGATATATGATATATGATATATGATATATGATATGTGATATATGATATATGATATATGATATATGATATATGATATGAGAAATATGATATATGATATATGATATATGATATATGATATATGATATATGATATATGATATATGATATAAGATATATGATATATGATATATGATATATGATATATGATATATGATATATGATATATGA
>WBZZ01001475.1:25000-35000 GCA_019918135.1 Paulinella micropora
GAAACGTAATTAGCAGAATTTGTTTATTTTAATAATGCCGGCACGGTACTTCTACACAGTTTGCACACTTGTTGACTTCTGGCATGGAAATAGTGTCTCCATCAAAATGTAGCTTTAATAAAACTGTTCTGTCTCCATACAATGATAGATCTCGGTGAGGGGATTCAGAATATATATAAGTTTAAGGGAAAATAATAAGTAGTTTAGGAGTTGCATCAATTCAACTGGTCCGTCCGTTACTCACCGACCTACACACATATTCGAAATGACCTATCTCCATGAAACCTTGACACTTTTCAGTTCTGTCAAATTTATTTACATGAATCTTGATCAGAAGAATTTAATAATTCAAGAAAATACAATGTTTCGTCATCATGGGAGATGGAAATAGTCAAAAAGGCTTGTATGGGACCACAGGCCTCTTGCACTCAGTGCAAGTAAGTTCCCTGTCGAGATCGCTTGTCATTTCTTTCTGGTAGATAGGGCAGAGGAATGTAGGCTTGGGAGGCTGGATTGTTGATGTGCTCTTGGGTGGAATGGGGACGCAGGCGTCTTTGAAGAAGAGGCTGTTGCCACCCGCTCGTCTGTCGTCTCGGTGTTGTACGAGTCTTGCCATCATCTTTTTGTGGTAGAAAATGAGACTGTTGTGATCCTCGATGAGGTTGAGTAGCATTCGTTCGTCGTGCTTGGCCCTCTCCACGCAGTAGTCGCATTGACAGCCTTCACAGATGGTGTCTGACATGATGTGGCCTTCTTTTTTTTGCAGTGTGTGCAAAGTAGTGCCTTTTTTGGACCACTTACAATTTGAATCCTGTCTTGTGTGGGGGAAGTGTACTGATGTTGTTGGTTGGCTTTCGTGGTGGCAGTGTAGATGTAGGACCCTTCTTTCCTTTGTTGCTCTTGGGAGGGCGAGTACTCTTACTGCTCATTTTTTGTTAGTGTGTTACAACTCTCTCTTTTACAGAAAAAAAAAACTACAAAAACAAACAAAAAGCTACCTATAGAAATATATAATGTATATATTTTAGTAAACATATACTATAATTCTATAGGGGTCGAACCACTGACATCGTGTGCGCACACGCTGACTCAGCCAACAGAGCCAGGCATGAACATGCATGCACATACATTATAGCAACTGCGAGCTACATGGTATAGTAGACATCATGCAAAAACATGTATGCAAAATGCTGAACCATGTTGTTGAACACATCTCGTCTGATGTATACTTCGTTTTTGTATTTCCATCCCAGGCTGTTGCTGTCACGAATGTAGTCAGATATCCTTGGACGTGGCACTGGATACAAAGATATAGACTCCCATCGACGATAATATCTTCTCTCTGTAGGGTAGGAGCTACGACCAAGAAGTTCTTGTGCTTGGTCGAGGCGAAGAAGGTCATGAGGGTAGAATGTTTCGTAGTAGTGATCCTTGCAGTATGGTTCATTGGTCTTCTTGTCTATGTACATGGGACATTTCATGCACATTTTCTCGTGGCCAGCGATAATGATGTTCAACAGGGACTGCTGTGGCAGATTGGAGCTGTAGATAGGCTTCTTGCACTCCACGAATTCCTTTGTCAGTCTGTCCATTACGTATCCCATGAACGAAGAAGATCCTTGATTTAGTTTTCGCTTCTTGATTGCTCTTGCCTTCATGTTGTCAAGTAGGCCACTTTCCTTCATGGCAGCCAGCAGTCTGACGAATTCTCCCAAGTAGAGGTAGTCCATCACCACACAGCCCACATCACTCTTAAGGAAGTCCATCCTTGCTTCCTTTGGGTTTTCGTAAAAAAAAGTAGTGGATGCACAATCCCTCTGGTTGAAAGGATTTGTATACCCCCTATGAATATTATAATAATATAATTTTAAAAACGTAATATTCACTCATTTTATACAGATCCTTTCAGTATGTTCACAATGCTTACCTCCCAGTCATGCTCAATGCTTCCCAGTCAAGCATTGTGCGCATCCGTTACTTTTTTAAGAAATTTTCGAAAAAATTTCTGTGGTGGAGAATGGCTTTTTGAATTTTTGAAATGCGCCCCGAGGGTTCCCATGACCTGCGACTCAAGAATATGATAGAGCTCATCGAGACGAATCGAATGCAAAAAGAATTATTGAAAAATCTCGAGTATTGCACTCGCTACGATTTTTAGATCACCTACCACCAGTCATGCTAGTCAGTCCGGTCCGGCCACCGACCCCTTTAGGCACCAACCAGTTTTTTTGAATTTGTTTGTCCGTTTAATTTTTTTTGAATCACTTTCAAGCTTTTTGCAAAGCCAACAAGTGCTCCTCTGCCTAACTCTTTCGGTAAGCCATTCCTCTCCTCCTACACACACACACCCTCCCTGCTGTTGTATACATAGAAAATGATGCAAGAATTCGAATGTGATCGCCATGGTGTTGTTTCCGTCTTCTATGGAACTTGCTACCCTGGCAACGTACATCGAAACATGGCCACCCTCGAAGAGTTCAGGGCAGAGCACAAGCACGACATGATCCTGACGAGCTTCATGAGAGTACACGAATCTCGTACCACCTTCAGGTATGTTGCTGACACCCTAGACACTTTCGATGTAGCAGTGAGGAGAGTCCTTGCGTCTGACGACAGAAACTTCTGGCATACAGTCTTTTTGGAAGGGAGAGAAGTAGGATTGAAGATTGACATTGACTATCCGACTGACGAAAACGAACAGGGCAAGGACTATCTGGTACGCATGTTCATGAATGTCATCATTGGTGCCATCGACCTCACTTTGGGAGAGGATTTGGAGATTATCAACGCAATTGCAGCGACTGATCACGACAACTACCTCGTCTGCTGTGACCTCAAGCACCCTGAAAAGCTGTCTATGCATGTACATTGCGATCACATTACGTTCACAGACGTCAGGCATTTAGCTAGGTTCATGCGACGGGTCCGTGAGCATATACAGGTCACTGAACCAGGGCTGGCTGACGCAATTGATTTGGCTATCTACGCTGCCAACAAAAGCATGAAGCTGCCTCTACAGAGAAAGTCAGATAATAGACAGCCACAGGTGATTTTCCCTACAGGCTTTGGTCTCTCAGATGATTGCAGCGACGAGATGGCCATCAGGATTGGCTTTGCACACAAGCCTGCTTTTCCTGATGAGAGAGCGATCGTAGACTACGATGACATGGAACCTACCGAGCTGGACGATGAGCTTAGCAGTAGAATAAAGCAGTCCATCATCGAATGCGGTGGCTACGGTCCAGAGCAGAATGGCTTTTTCCAGGTCATCCCACGCAACGGCCACGGCAACACTTGGGTCGTGCAGTTCAGGAGTAAAGAGAGAGAACGCGCCTGCATTGTGGATCAAGACAAGACCCATCGAGGAACTTCGGATGGTAAGAGAGGAAAGTCAACTATGATCCAGATGGTCGGTGACAGGAAGTTCCGTGTCGAGTGTCTTGCCTGCAACCAGAACACAACTATGGACCTCATGCAAGACGAGGACAAGGAAGACCTTGAACGGGAGGCGCAAGAGGAGACAGATGCAATGAGCGAGAACTCGTACGAAGATCCGCGACACACGAGGCGAGTACGCATACAATGCAGACTTCAAGATTGGCGACGATCTTCCAGACGCAACCGTACGAGATGCCATGAGAGAACACACCGAAGCGATCAAGAGGGTAACCAACATCTTCAACAAGTACTGGGGGAGAATTATGAGTCGCGAGAAGAAGAAGGGCAAGAAGAAGCGTCGTCTCAACGAAGCCAAGGGGCCATCGTTCGACGAACTCAAGGAGATTTGCTGTCGCCCTTGAGGCGTTTATGAACAACATCACAGGCTTCATGAATAAGTGGCTCTGTGAAGTCCGCCTGGGCAGCAAGTACGTCATTGCATGCTACGAACCACACGCCAGGACTTGGATGATGAGGCAACGCCAACTCTTGGGAGAAAGAGTGTGACACCGACTACACTCACACTTTTTCATTTATGACGGCAAGTGGAGGCTTCGGGACAGCTGTGCGCTCCTACAACTACATGTGGCGCAGGAACAAGGATAGACGAGTGGCAACCAGCATCAACGTGTGCTTCAGGCCCGAGCAGCTGGATGCGGGCGTACTCGACGTCTTCACAGGGCTCGATCTCTCCCGTGCCAGAGTCAATGCAGAGCTTGGAGAAGAGGACCCTCAGGTCCTGCGTGCTGCAGTGACTCCCTACATTCGCTACCTGCAGTACATCGTCTGCCAGGGGGATGCCGCACGCTACCACTACCTGCAGAAGTGGATCTACGAAGTGATTGTCGAGAAGCGCAAGCCGGAGACAGCCATCGTGCTCATCGGAGACCAAGGCACTGGCAAGACTACCTTATGCCATTTCCTGAGGAAGATCGTAGGTGACCGTTCTGCTATCTTTGTCAACAAGTCGAGCGAAGCGACGGGCAAGCACAACTCGCACTTCGAGGGCAAGATGATTGTCTTCGGAAGAGGCAGTCCACTCCACCGACAAGAAGGGAGTCAACGTGCTCAAGGACCATATCACCAACGATGTGCCCCTTATTAACAGGAAGATGGTGCCTCAGTACACAGTACGCAACAACATGGCCTTCGTCTTCACTGGGAACAGCGTCCATACAGTCTGCAACGAACACAAGGACCGCCGCTTCGTGTTCTTTCAAGTGTCGCACAACATGCCGAAAGCGCAGGCCGAGCAGTATTTTGCGAAACTCAACAGCGTGGATCCGATCGTCGTCGCTTGGTACTACTATATGCTCTATCGTGACGAAAAGCAAGTGAACCTTCGCGTGGATATTCCCAAGACCAACAACATACTGCACTTCGAAACCGCGCTGGCCACCGCACCTTACCACATACAGTTCATCTACGAAGCGTTGACCAACAACTTCGAGGCAGTACGACCACTGGGCAAGGTTGGGTGGCTTGAACAATACAAACGCTGGGTTTCTGACCACAGGCTGCGCGGCAATACTTTCGTAGTGAGCTACTTTATGGAGAAAGAACTTGTGGCGTACACCAACTGGGACAACGAGGCGGGCACGATGCTGCAGACGTGCACACAAGAAACACAGCTCGCCAAGTTCCGTGCGGCCCTCACCGACACTGCCTACGTCCCGCTGGGTGGGAATGTAGGGTAGCCACAGAACCTACAGGGACGACCACTCTGCACAGGCTGTCCGGATGGTTCCATTCTTGCTGGCAGTTCGCGTTGATTGCAGTTGGGACATTGCATCATAGTACTATCAGAGTCATCATCGTCGAAACCACGTGTCAACTCGTCCGGTCTGAGCCCACATCTCGTACAGGGATAATCAGGAATAGGTTCTAGTTCCCCTTCCATTATGGTTGGTGCTGCTGGCACACTGGCGACACTTCTGCAATAACGACATCTCAGAAAGTGTCGTATGGCTCCCCGCATCGACCCACAACCCATGCATGGAACTCCCAGTGGCACTTGTACTCTGTCTGCATTTCTTACAGGAAGCATTCTTTGTAGACAGACAGGACACACCCCTAGATTTCTTCCCGCTGCTAAGCGTACTGGACGCGTATTATTAAATGGATCATTAATCTTACAAACATTAGAACAGTACCACCGGCCTAAAACCATACCGGAGCCGTCATGTGGATCTGAGCTATGACAAACTGCACAGGACGGTCCTTGAGGCGGCGAGGCGAAGCAAACGAGGCAGGCGAAACAGGCACATCGGAAATAGCACCAGGCGAAGAGGGCGGGCTCTGGCTTAGGACATCGGAATAGCAGGCGAAGCGGGTGGAGCCGGCTTATGGGCTGTGCAACAATACCACTGGCCGTCGCTAGTTTCTCCGCTACTAGATGATGATGATGCACCCTGAACGAACACGTTTGTACAACTTGGCTCAGCACATCTGTGCTTAGGATTTACTTGCAGAGGCGGCAATAGCGGCGGAGGCGGCGTCGGCATCCGCGGCGGCGGCTGCTGCAGCTGCGCTATATTTTTACAGTGCTCGCATGCGCCGTTCTTTGGTTTCCAGTAAATCTTTGGTAGGTGCAGTTGGCACTGCTCCTGCTTTAGCACATCTCTGGGAGTGTCTGCTGGCCATCCCTTTTGGTGCTTATACTTAACTGTAATTTCTTCGCCCCGCTCAATATCTCGATATGCAAGGAACACGACTCTTACTGGCAAGTTCGGTTGTCTTTTATACAATTTGGCCTCGTTCTTGTGCATTACAGAGAATCCCGACCCGCGCTCTAACCTCAAGAACATCGCGTTGTATTCATTTGCACTTTCCGATCCGTTCGCAAACGAACCACCTCCCCTACCAATAGCTGGCAAATCCTTTTCTGACCTCAAGCCGACAATGCATTTGCGAGCGTTATCAAGCAGCGTAACTAGCCAAGCACTGTGCTCCAAATTATCTAGCTCTTCCGGGTTTTTTGCATAGCTAGCCAGTTCCTCTCCGTCATATTCAGTTATGACATAGCATCTGGGAAAGAAGTGATCGGCAAACAGTCCGTATCCTCTGTTTTCCGACCCGCTGAAACGCAGAGAAACACCCTCGCCTATCTTTGCAAAAAACGGGAGTCTTTGCTCACTCAAACGGTCACTTCTGAAACGATCTTTGGTATTTCTCGGCCAGTCACGGATGTACGCAGTCGCCGGTGTGTATCTCCTCTTCCACAGTATCTGAGTCTTGATTTCTTTGCCATACCACTTTCCGTAATTCCAGAATAGCTCTGTCCCCGCTTTGATCACTTTTACGCCAGGCCTCATCTGCAGCTTGTTGTCTTCAGTAAACCGCACGTTCCAGCCTTTGCTGTCGTGATTCATGACCGATGTCCAGTCTCCATACACAGTCGCGTCGATAACTAGCTTGTCCTTGAACTCACACGCGTAGGGAGCTTTTCGTCTTGCTTTGTCAAAAGCAGCCTTTGCATCGGGGCTTGTGTACTTGCGCCCGACGTAGTTGATCCTCATATTATTCAGTGCACTCGCAGGTATGTCTATTTTCGCAAAGACTCCCCAGCCCACTCTGTCCTTAGTCGGGTTGGTTACGTTTATACTGCTTTCGTCGATGTATAGGTACGTATCCGCAAATGTCTTGTTGTCTGCATTCGGCGGGACATCTTCCGACTGACCAGCAAGGATCTTGGCTCGTTGTGTGTCCCCTGCTTTTATCTCTTCCTCCGTTACTACCGGGCATGTGTCATACAGCTGCGGTTGCATTACCAAGAGGCCACGCGCGACAAGCTCTCTGCACCTCGCAGAACAGAACGGTGACTTCTTCTCCTCGCACTTCGGCCTCCCACACTTAGCATTATTATTCTTCTTCCTCTTCTTCCTAGGCGGAGGCGGAGGAGCGGCAGGACCGGCGTCACGGCACTTCTTTGAACAGTACCAGTTGCCATCGGCTCCCAAACCGGATCCACCGCTAGAGCTTGAAGCACGACTCTTGCAGTGAGCACAGCCGTCGATAGCTTTGACTTCGTCGTCGTCGTCGCCGCCGGAAGGCGCAGGGTTCTTTGCATCCCACTCGTCGCGAGCTTGTTTGAGTTCGTTGTACATTGCAGCACGCATCGCAGTAAAGTCACGCATTGGGGCAGGCGGCATCAAGCAAAGATAGCTAGGGTCATTAGCTCCCTGCTGGATGTGGTGGAGTGTGTGTAGGCCACAGTCGTATCCGTTAGGCTGCTGGTCCACGCCGACCACGACATAGTCTGGGAAGGCAGCAGGAGCGTTCAGCCAGCCTGCATTCACGAGGTTTGTACACCACACCTTGATAGCCTGTCGCACTGCCTGATCGTCCTGTGGGAGCAGAGAGTCTAGCCAGAGGATAACGCTGTCAGTAACGCGGCGCCATTGTACTGCGATTTTCTGATCCGTTACTAGGTAAACTCATATGAAAAATGTAGTAAAAAAGCAAAAACAAACCTGTTAAACTAGGAATCACAACAGCCCAAAACAGGTTTGGACCATTGGAAACCTGAAATTAAACATAAAAAATCCAGGAAAAGTCATTTATGCATAAAAGCACCCAATGAGAAAAGCGGCCAAACTTGAAGGAACTTTGAACCGGATTACGGTACACAACCTTCCGGACCGTAAATGCTCCGGAAGCAGGTTTTGTAACAAAAAAACAACTAAACAAAATGTACGAAAGGATTATTTAATCAAAATCAACGGTAATCACTTTTATGCATAAAAGCGTCAAGTGTTAAAACACAGAGATTTTCACCACTTACTTCTTGACCTGCCTCGTGCACCCGCTCAATCTTGCCATTTGCCCGTCATCTTCATCCGGTGTTGCATCGAACAAACCGCCCCGCTCGGTCCGGGTTGCTACGATGAGACACTCGATGGCTGTCCAGTCAAAGATGGTCACAGTACCACACCGAAGGTTTTTTTTTTGCAACGAAACATGCCACATGAATTGGCACATTTTTCAAAAGATTGCAGCTGGTCGAGTGAAGATTTACAGAGACACTCTCTCCAGAGGTGACTCTATCCTTCCCTCACGAACCCGTGCCCATCAGCAGCTTGATGGCAGCTTCCCGGAGTCTGGTAGATGACTCACAGAATTTTTTTCGGGCAGCCTCTTCCATTCTCGTTGCGCAATCGAATGCACGGATTCTTGACCGTGCGCGGCAGGAAATGTGGGGCACCTTCGAACCTACGGTGTTGTACTAATCGTGCCCAGTACTTGCTCTCTAGTTCTCTCCTTGGAGTCTCTTTCCCTCTCTACTCACTCTCTCTCTCTCTCTCTCTCTCTCTCTCTCTCTCTCTCTCTCTCCGAGTCTCTCTCTCTCTCTCTCTCTGTCTCTCTCTCTCTCTCTCTCTCTCTCTCTCTCTCTCTCTCTCTCTCTCTCTCTCTCTCCCTTTCCTCACACTTTTTGTGCTATCTGTGACCCTTTTGTCACAGCCCACTCGCCCCTCCTCTTTTGTGGGACTGCCTCTCCCCACTTCTCCATGCCTTCCCGACCCAGTTAGCGTGCCAGGGGGTGCTCCCTCTCTCGCCGTCTTCCCTTCCTTTGGCCAGATGATTGGGCTTTTTCTCCCTTTCTCCCCTGAGGCTCTCTTGCACGGGTTCTTAGTCCTAGGTCCACAAGTCGGGCCCATGGCCATTGCAGGTTACCTTGGCTATGTGGCGAGCGTCCACCACTTGTGCGTATGCTAGGCTATGCTACCTTGTGTCGCTTTCTCTGGCTCTGGTTTTCTTTACAGTTCTCTCCTTGGGCTTCCAGCGCCATGTGACTATTTGCTGGTGTTTGCCTACCCCATACTATGTTCTTAGTATCGCGCGTGAGCATCTCACTTTTTGCTCGGACACTGCTCTCATGGTCTTGGCGAGTCTCTACTCCTCCTTCCTCTCCCTTCTCTGTCTTCCTCTTCTCCCTCTTGGAAGGCTAGTTCTCCTCGCTCTTGTCTGCCTCTCGAGCTCTCACTACCTTTCCTCCTCTCCCTCCCCTGTTGTTGACCACTGTGCACGTCCTCTGGCTCTCTTTTCCAGTCCATATATATTTTTTGTTTTTGAGCCTCTGGGTCATATAGTGCAGTGAGCAAGCTCTGGCGTCTCGAATCGGCACGAGATGAATAGATTATTTTAACGAAAATCTTTTACGGTACCGTACTGATTGCTTTAATCGTACGTACAAATGTTGTTTAATAATTAATGTCTTACTAATCGTATAGCGGACATTAATACCGTAGGGTTCACTACCATTGGTAGAGTATGAGTTCATTGAGCAAATTATGACTAAAGTCTGAATGAAGAGCAAACCATTACAACAGTCAGTCACTGTCAATACGCTAGAGCTAGTAGAGCTAGTGACAAAGTCATGTAGGTATATATGGTATATATATTTTTGTATCCTAGTACATACGAACACTAATATTTATATATAATTAAAAGAACTTGCTACTAGTATGCGTGAGTTATATACTAAGAAAGTGTGAGAGGGTGAGACTGAGGAAAATAATCAATTGAATATTCAGTGACTGTATGATGCTTGTGTTGCTATCAA
>WBZZ01001476.1:7500-10000 GCA_019918135.1 Paulinella micropora
TCACCCGTGAGGGGAGTACGAAGAATTGACGATAGGCTCTAATGACACCCCCCCACGGGCAGTTCCAACACTTCCAGACGGACCGGTATGTTCAATGAAAATACTGTGTGGCACCGACGAGAATCGAACTGGCGACAGGGCCCAGATGGTAGAACTTGACCACTGGGCTATCACGGTGTCCATAATAATGATAATAATAATAATAATGATAATAATAATAATAATAATAATAATAATAATAGTAATAATAATAGTGCTTCTCTGTCAATGGCTGATGCATTTCTGCACATGCGCCTCCATCGTCTCACCCGTGAGGGGAGTACGAAGAATTGACGATAAGCTCTAATGACACCCCCGCAAGGGCAGTTCTAACGCTTCCAGACGGGCCGGTATGTTCAATGAAAATACTGGTCCAGAAATAGACCGGTATGTTCAATGAAAATACTGGTGGCACCGACGGGAATCGAACTGGCGACAGGGCCCAGATGGTAGAACTTGACCACTGGGCTATCACGGTGTCCAATAATAATAATAATAATAATAATAATAATAATAATAATAATAATAATAATAATAATAATAATAATAATAATAATAATAAATTAATAATAATAATAGTGCTTCTCTGTCAATGGCTGATGCAAATCTGCACATGCGCCTCCATCGTCTCACCCGTGAGGGGAGTACGAAGAATTGACGATAGGCTCTAATGACACCCCCGCACGGGCAGTTCCAACACTTCCAGACGGACCGGTATGTTCAATGAAAATACTGGTGGCACCGACGGGAATCGAACTGGCGACAGGGCCCAGATGGTAGAACTTGACCACTGGGCTATCACGGTGTCCAAACAATAATAATAATAATAATAATAATAATAATAATAATAATAATAATAATAATAATAATAATAATAATAATAATAGTGCGTGCTTCTCTGTCAATAGCTGATGCATTTCTGCACATGCGCCTCCATCGTCTCACCCGTGAGGGGAGTACGAAGAATTGACGATAAGCTCTAATTACACCCCCGCAAGGGCAGTTCCAACACTTCCAGACGGGCCGGTATGTTCAATGAAAATACTGGTCCAGACGGATCGGTATGTTCAATGAAAATACTGGTGGCACCGACGGGAATCGAACTGGCGACAGGGCCCAGATGGTAGAACTTGACCACTGGGCTATCACGGTGTCCAATAATAATAATAATAATAATAATAATAATAATAATAGTGCTTCTCTGTCAATGGCTGATGCATTTCTGCACATGCGCCTCCATCGTCTCACCCGTGAGGGGAGTACGAAGAATTGACGATAAGCTCTAATGACACCCCCGCAAGGGCAGTTCCAACACTTCCAGACGGGCCGGTATGTTCAATGAAAATACTGGTCCAGAAATAGACCGGTATGTTCAATGAAAATACTGGTGGCACCGACGGGAATCGAACTGGCGACAGGGCCCAGATGGTAGAACTTGACCACTGGGCAAGCACGGTGTCCATAATAATAATAATAATAATAATAATAATAATAGTATTGATCTGTCATGGCCGAGCCCAAGGGACATGCGCCTCCATCCCTCGACCCAACAGTCACAACAGTGAATGCTGGGGAGGGAAGAGTGACTCTGACCATCCCTGAATAGCTACCCGCTCGCCGTGTCGGGTACCTTGCAGGGAATCAACTGCAAATGATTGATGTTCCCTATGAGAGAGTTCCACAAGACTGGGTATAAGTCGAATGGAGGTAGTCAAGGGGTAGCAGACATTTCATGCGGTCTGCCAGCGCATGAGGACGTTTTGCGGTAAGTGTCGGGGACGCCTCGAAACCCGTCACCACCCCTAGATCGCGGAATGTATATACCCCTTTGATCCCACGTGGTGTGTTTCTTATAAAAACAACACAACGACATAGCCTCGAACCAACACAACGACATAGCCTCGGAATTAGGGGGAAGAGGCCCAACCACCTCCTCTTCCCGTGGTACTGTGCACCCCTCCATAATAATAATAATAACAATAATATTAATAATAATAATAATAATAGTGTATCTCCTGCCAATTGCTGAGCCAAAAGGCCATGTGCATCCAGTCCTCCATTCCATAAGGAAAGTCTCCACACCAATCGGTGGAATAAAGGAAGTGACGGCATAGAACATTACTCTAGGAGCTTTATACCAATCAGCCCATGGAAAGGACCGATGGCCTATGTACTCCCTAATAATAATAATAATAATAATAATAATAATAATAATATACTTCCTCTAAGGCATACTGATGCAGCTGATGGCACGATCCGTTTCCGGACATGAGCCTCCATGCCCTTGTTCGAGGTGCTCCATCCCCACCTAGTCAGTCTCTCGACTGATTATAGGGGCCACCGATGGAGCTCCTGAGGGCAAGACTACACTAAGTCGAGGTTATTCCGCAGTCTCAACAACCTTTGCAAAACGTTGCCGCATGTGCAAGTGCGTGCACCAAGCATTGTTGCTAGAACTACC
>WBZZ01001476.1:15000-55000 GCA_019918135.1 Paulinella micropora
ACTAATACCTGACTACGCATCAGGAAAGACTGTTCAATAATTCATGCACCTCTGAACACTTTGAAGGGCCCTGCAAACATAGACAGATTACATAGGAGGGTCAGATAAAGCAGTGCTATACCTGTCTGTGTGGACGCAGTCTCAACTCTAAGCTTCCACCATTGACACGTGGCCAAGATGCTACCTATGAGAGTGTGTATTGTGGAAGCTTAATGTATTATAACAGGGATTGAAGTGTCTGTGTTATGAATGATCACTAGCAGCGTGAGTGAGTTTGAAGTCATATAGTTGTGTACGGGTGATTCTATTGTGGTGAGTAGGAGTGGGTTTGAGAAAGGTGATGATCGTATAGGAAGTGACTTTATAAGCTGGGTGGATGTTTGTTAGTATCAGGTGCTACCGTGGGTTTAGTTATGTGGATTTGGATGTGTTGTGAAGGAAGTTAGTACACTTCTCTTATGCGTTCCTTGCCGGTGGGTATTACTCTGTGTTGCACACGTTATGAGTATTGATGGTAGCAGTCGATGAGTTAACTCGAAGTATTGTTGTGGATGTATTGATTCGTCTAGTTTATGTATTTAGTCAGTTTCAGTGTGGGTAGTGTGTGGTTGTTCAATGAGATGCTGCAGGAGTGGTATGTCTTGACTGTGTGTCTGGTGCTCGTTGTGCATACTTAGATTGTGATGATCATCATGGTGCTGATAGTACTGTGGTTACATCATGTCGTTTGTATTATGTAGTGATATCATTTTGAATGAGGTTGACAGTGTGTTGGTTACTAGCTCAGGTAGGAGCTGTGTTATATAACACTCATTCTGTGTACTTAAATAATGTGCGTTGGTGAGTTTTGCTGTCTCATCCGGAGTGTTGTGAGGGATGTATGTTGTGTGCTGTACGTGTTTATACGTGATACGATGCATGTTTGGGTTGCTCCAGTACTTGCTCCCTTGCGTTGTATGACTTCTTGCCTAGGTGTGCTGTGTGAGGAGTAGTGTAGATCGTGATGTGATCGGACCTACCTATGACATCTTATTCTGCTTATCTCGTTGAGTGTGGCACAACTGGAAGACACACCAGGAATGCCCGTTGTACTCTGTATGTATGTGCGGTGACATTTGCATATGGTTGATCGGTGTGTATTATTATGTATGAAACATGGTTGTTGGTTGTGAATTTATTTTTGAGTCTAGATATAATAGAAATAGGCAGGATTTAGGCAGTGGTAGTGGTAGAATAGCAATAGAAACCCCAAACCAACGAACCTGGAGGGGAATATAAGCATAGGAAAATCACCCATTCATTTACCCTAAAAAACACCTCAACAGACCACTCCACAATAACACCTTTACCCCAATCAATACCATACATTCATACAAAACGCGATACTCAACTAAAAGCAGCCTCTTTGTCAATCACAAAGACCCATATCTCACCAAGATCTTCGCTGATCAATGGAAATCAATCCCAAAAAATATAACAAATGAAACAAAAATAAAACCATTCAAAACAGCACTATTGACATACCTACTCAAACATCAACAAACATCATAATATCTATAAATATAAATACTCGCAAAAAACAAACAAAAAAAAACGATGGAACAACAAGTTTGCTCCCCTGTCTGCTACTTGAAGGAGAACTCCCCGGATCAGCCAACGTATATGGTCAACCACGCACATCCCCAACTTCCTCCTCTCTCTTTCACTTTTTCTCACGAAAAAGAAAAGAGAGGGGGGGCCGCCAGACATAAACTACTACACTTTTACAATAACATATATATTCATATCATATTATAATATTATCACTACTGAATATATCTAAACATAAATATTAATATTAATAATATTAATACTAGATATATATAACACCGAGCCGCTAAATACAAATTTAATATTTTCCTTTAATACGATCAACTGAATAACTAGGTTTCCACCTTAGATAAAGGTATAACTTACTAGCTATACTTTTCACGTGGACGTTCCCTGAGCCCGATTGTAAAATTGTTCTCTCAATAAAAGCGAAGACGAAGAAGAAGAAGAGTTGCAGTGATCCAGTGGTGCTACTAGAGCTACTTAGTAACTAGCTGCCGGTGCCTGGAGTAATGAAGGTAATGCCGTAACATCAAGATAGGACTTATAACTACTCTTTCCGAGCCCCTCAGGCTTCTCCTAATCGGACAGTTTCTCCCCCACTATCATCTGATACATCCCTAACTTGACTACCTGGTGTATCTGTGGTTTCCATAGCAAGCTTACGTCCTAATCCTGCTGCCTTACGTTCTGATTCAGTGAGAATATCTGAAGGAGACAACCGGGGCACCTATTGGGGAATTGACCATACTGACTACTAGCTGGGGTGTCCAATCTCCTGCCAGTTTTGTCGGTTATATATAACTTCCTTTGGGAAGCTACCCATCGTTAAACCTTACCGATCCCTTTCAGGATCTATCCGGGCTACCCGGTAGCAAGACTACCACGCAGTGTGGAAACGCACTTTAATAACAGTCGTATAAATAAAGAACTGACTCTTTGACTTCCACGTGACAAACTGAGTTGACTAACTTAGGTGCTGGTCTGTCGCATTTTCAGTTAACATTGGTATTATTGACTGTCCTGCCTATTGACAAATCAACTATCCAGTAACGGTGAATTAAATTAAAATAGTTATGACTAACGCCGCTCCCCCTTAGTTATTTGTCAATATTATAACTACTGTCATAATTGTCTTATCGTTCTTAAGTAAATGAAACTTGAATTTGCGAGCGCTTCCCGTAAGGGGTATCAAAAGTCACTAAAAACTATATATATAGAAACGTTAGAGGTGCGAGGAAACAAGTAAAAAGAAAGATAAGCGAGCTGTATGCGCTAAAAAGAAGTTGTCCGCCGACTTCTTCCACCTGCCGCCGAAAATATCTGGTGGGCCCGACACCTGCCACCCGAGTCCCAGAGTGTCACCTCCCAGCGGCCTGGATCCCACGGTCCGATCACCAACTGCCTCGATCCTACGATCCTATCTCCAACGCGCGTCCAGCTCAACACCTATAAAAATATCACTCGCACAGCAAGGAGAAACAAAACACAAAACAAAGGTGAAACACCTATAATCATTCCGGGGTACCCGGAATGTCAACCGTAAATTTGTTGAGCAAATAATGAAACTGCTCGCGCGGTAACGGTTTAGTAAGTAAATTACCTATCTGCTCTTTAGTTCCTACCTTAATAAACTTAATCTCTCCATCTCTCTGAAGGTGATGAATGAAGTGTAATTCGAGAGGCAAATGTTTGGTGCGGGAGGATAGCACTTAGTTCAAATGACGCGGAAATTTACGCTGATGCTGAATGCATAAGAGAAGGACTAGCAATAGGTCATGTCAGACAGGAACTCGGAATTCCGCAAAAAGGTGCAGTCGAAATTTTCGAGGATAACTCGCAAACAATTCTCGCGGGTGAGAGAGGATTATCCGGACACTTTGTCTTTTTGAAAACCATCCTATCGGGTCTCATCCCCACAAGATTATATAACCCGTGCGAGACTTACCCGTTTTTAAACAAACTTTATGAGCGGCATCAGGCCACAACGTGACTTTAGGGTAGGTCATACCCTCTTGAACGGATTTTGGCCCGTGAAAAGCTAAACCGCGAAAAGACTTGATTAAGTATCGTATAATTCTGCCTAACATAGCAAAAGTTACTCTTTTATCTATGGTTTGCATGACGCTTGCAGCATTAAGAGCTTGTTCGATATCTGGTCTTGTCATTTTGGCTAAATAAAGCAAACTGCCTACTAAAATCGGAATACACATTTCACGCAAAGCAGCATCTTCCGACATTGCTTCCGGTGTTTGGTCTACCGCAGGGGTACTGACCAGACGAGAATTTGCGTATCCTGTCTCACGTAAAATTTGCAACTGGTACTTTCTCTGGTGCAAAACGATTCTGCCTTTCCATGCATTATTTCTATACCTTTGAATTCTTTTGCGACTCCTAGCCTTTTTAGTGGGTAGTACCGTTCTAACGCAGACGCAAATTTATCATAAGCTTCTTTGCTAGGCGGAAAATATTAAATCATCCACGTGAAATACTCCCATTATAGCTTCTCGTATAGGCTTGTCTTTCTCTACGAACATGCATAAGTCGGAGTCTAACAACCTAAATCCTAGCTTTACTAACTTAGGGGCTAGTATGTCATACCACCTTCTACCTGCCTGAGGCGCACCATACAACGCGCCATCAACACGCAATATCATTCCCTCTTTGCACACTCTATCCATTTCATCAGGTGGGTAGGCAAACACCGGATCTTGCATGCGGGCATTTAAGTAAGCGTTTTTGAAATCAATTCCGTAAAGCTTATCACCATGCCAGGCAGCCAGTTTGGCAAGCATGAACAGTGAGCGTGTGAGACACAAGGAGCAAATAACTGGTCAGGGTTGAAACTAACTCTTGGCTCTAACATGTCTCCTCTTAAAGCTAATCTAGACTTAACAAACTTCCTTCCGTTCTCGTCTATCTTTACTTTGTGAGCCCATGTGAGCCTAACTATCTTGCTAACGCCAGCCTTTTTGGCTTCGCTATAGTTAACCCATGTGTATGTCTTAAAGTCCTTAAGAATCTCTTTCTTCATGCCCTCTAACAACTCTTTCGCTGTCAATCCCTGCTCTGCTATCTCCTTAGGCACACGAATGTTAAAATAAAGCAAAAACTCATTTGGTTCATTCATGCATCTGTCATAACATAACATAGCACTCTCCAACTCTCCAGCAGGCAAAACGGACTCTCCCTCACTTACCTTGTACTTATTAATATCAGAATCTAGCATCTTTTCTAGTCTGTCCTCAAATTGAACAAAGTGAGATGGCTTAGGTTGTTTTCTAACTTTTAACCTCTCTTTGGGGGCACACTTCTGCTTCACTATGCCTGTGCGCACTTTACTCTCCCAGCCCTCTCCGTATGTCTTCTCTGCCCACTCGTCTCCCCACTCTCTTGCAAGAACTCTCACTCTCACTCCCTCTAGTTCCTGAACCTCAACTACTTTTTCTTTCGTTTTAGTTCACTATGCGGTTGTGATGGTGGTAGTTGTGCTTGTGGTGGTTGTTGTTGTGCCTGTCGTCTTATTCTTTTTCCTTCTTGAACTATGTTTGCTTCTGTGATCTTGTCACTTTGCTCCCATGTTCTTCCTTTACTAGGCTGCTCACTCTCTTCATATGCTCTTCTCTCGTGTTGTGCTTGAGGGTCAGATGCATCTGTGAGTGTGTGTGCATGTCCTAGTCCTGTGTTGGTTGTCTGTGGGGTTGTGTCGGTGGGATGGGGTGCAGCTGTCGGTGTGGTGTCGATGTCCTGTGTAGAAAAGCTATCTTGTGTTTGTGTATGTTTGTGATCTATGCTGACTCCCCCTGTGTCCCTCCACACTGCCCCTCTAACATCATCGACATGGTCATATGTGTCGTCATCGTCATGAGTCTGTGTCGTGTCCTCTTGTGCGGGGGTGGTGGTGACTGTGGTGGTGGTGGGTGTGGAGTGTGTTTGTTCAACATCGACATCCTTACACTCTCCCCCTCAGCTACATCCTCATCCACTTAACTGTTCTTTCTGGATGTGCTTCCTTCCCTATCACGTACGGGTTAAACCGAACGTTTCTAACTCCTGTTACTACTTTTCTACCGTCCCAGACTCTATACAACTCTCTAAATAAATCATACCCTACTAGCATGACTTTCTTTCCTCTAAACTGTCCCTTTCTACCTTTGCCTGTGTACATGACCCCCATGCATCCTATTGGTCTAATGTGTCACAAAAACGGTTTCCTTCCTAATAATTGCTCATATGGGGACATCCCTTTCCTAAGGCCCTTGGGTGGCAGGCAATATGTTATGTAAAGTGGTTGCTGCATGCTCCATTTCTGCCCAGAAAGAAATGGGCAGGTGGGCATGGTAACGCATGGCTCTTGCGGCCCCAGCCGTAATGTCATTGGCTTTTTCAGCAATAGGGTTGCCGTCCTTGTCCCCCGTCGCCGAAGTTTTCCAAATAAAGTGACTAGGCTTCCACCACTCAATCACTTCTTTTAGGACATCAAACTCTTGATCACATCTTATTTCTTGTACTTTGTTTCCTGTCTGTCTCTCATAAAATGCTACCGCCTGCTTAATGCAGTCAATAAATTCGTTCTTATGCGCAAGATAATCATCCTTAATAAACAACGAGTAATCACCCGTAACCGAAAACTTGTGTCTCTTACCGTGTATTGACCGTGCTGACCACGTTCCGGTGTCTATGTGTAATACTACTCCTGGCTTACTATCTCTCTCTATCTTATTAACCTTAAACCTAGGCAACTGCTTCGCCTTACCTATCGTACAGGATTCGCAAAACTCTACCTTCTTCTCATCTCCTACTAGATTTATGCCTAATGCATTTGCCAGAGCTCTCATCTTCTTAATGCTATAGTGTCCACATGCATAATGAAACAATTCTATATCTACCTTTCTAATTGTATCAGGCTTGCAGGGATAAGACGCATACAGCGTTACCTCCCCCGTTTTGCCCTCTGCCTGTCTACGCTCCTGTCTTTCTCTCTTGGGGTTTCCCTCCCCTTTTACCCCACCACACCCCTATTCTTATTCTGTGGGGGTTCATAACGCTCATTGATGTCTAATGGGGTGTCAAACTCGTTGTCCCACCTATAAAGGAGGGTCGACATGAGTCTACCTCTGACAAGTACGTCTTTCTCTTGTAATCTTATGGGGTGTTTCAGTATGACCAACTGTCCATTTTGATGGACGATAGTCCGATGATGGGTATAATCCATCCTGCCGGTAGAAGCAATATTCACGGGTAATCTGGCATCAAGAAGCATGGTCCTTGACTCCGTAATTGGTCTGCCGTGTCCATTGATACGCGTAACTCTTGCCGTCCCCTCCTGTCCTATCTCACACTCTCCATTACCTGTTACTAGCTTGACAGGGGGTACGGACTTGATGTCGTGTAATATTTCAGGGTTGCATGCAATGTCTCGGGACGACCCGCTATCATGAACTATCGTATTCTTCCTATCTCTCCCCCCTTCTCCATCTAACACTAGTGCATACTACTAGTTCTGTTTGCTGTTCTTGTGCTGTGATGGTGCTGGTGGCTGTGAGGTGTTGTTGTTTTGTGTCTGTGCTGGTGGGGAAAGTGTTGTGAGTGCTGCGTGTGCTATATACACTCCCTCTATCGCTCTCACCGCATCTGTCAAGAACTCATCTACCACTAACTTCCCTTCACTCACTCTCTTTACCTCACCACTGCTTTCTCTAATGCAAGTTGTCGTGAGTTGTTGAGCGAGCTGTGCTATGTCTTTGAAAGTGATGATGGGTGGTGTATTTGTGTGTGGTTAAGCTTGGGGTATTGGACCTGGTTGTGGTGTTGAGGTTGCAGCCGTGCCTCCCCGCTGTTTCCTCTTGGCCTCCCCGGTCCCTACAACAACACTGGGCAGTCCGGCAGACGCCGGACTCCCACTCACGTCGTGAGTATCCTTCATATGCTTCCGTAAATATCTCCTAGCATTCCCTTTTCGCGTAAATTGCAGAAATTCCGTGTCTATGTCTTCATCGTCCATACATGCAGCCACAGCCATATCATGCCTGATTTCATCAGAGCATCGAGAGTCATTTTCATCATCATACTCCTCCCTCTCTTCCTCATCTTCTTCTTCCTCACTACTCTCTCTTTGCATTGGCGTGTCAGCTGTTTGCGTGACTTGTGCAGATGGTGCTGTGTGAGGTGTTTGTGTGGTGGAGGTGTGTTTTTGCGGTGTTGCCCCTATTCGCTTACTCCCCCTCACTTCCCCTTTCGCTCTATTCTGCTCACTCTCTCCCTCCCTCTGTGGAGTTTGTTCAGTGAATGTGGTAGTGAGGTTGTGCGGTATGACTATCCCTCTCGCTTTAGCATCTTCTCGCAAACCTCTCTCGTCTGGAAAATAAGGGGATTTAGGAGGACGGAGGTCTGGGCTGACAGCTAAGTCAAGCAAGGGGTACTCCATGTCTTGCTTTTTGGCATGATACCGGCAAAATAGACCATAGGTCAAACGACAAGCTTGCGCAGCATTAGGTCCCCGTTTGTCTTTCTCAAGAGAGATTTGACAAGGACTATTCTTTTTATTTTTCCCGTGACAAATAAGGGACCTCGGGCTGTCTCGTGAATACCTCGCAATAGTCGTCTGAGGTTTTAGGGGCTGTGTTTTGACGCTGTGGGGTGATAGTGGAAATGCCCTTGGTTAGCTGACTCTGAGAGCGTGAGATTGGCGTGGCGGAGGGACTCCCTCCGTCACTTTGACTAGTTTGGTTTGCCGGCAGGGGACGAACACCTGGCTCAGTCTGGGGTTCCCCAGACTCGACATTCGCTCTCTCCCTACCTCTCTCTTCGTCAGGGGTTTCCACAGTTTCGTCTAGGACATTTTCCCCCATGAAAACTAGCAAAGCGTCACTGTCTGTTCGGTGTCCCCTTCTTGTTCTTGCTCTTCCTCTCTTATGAGGTTCACATCTTTACGAGACTTTTTGTTCTTTGTGCTTTGAGGTTTTCCCTTTTTCTTCTTATTGTCGTTTTTGTCTTCGCTCACTTGACTTTTCTTACGGGGTTTCTTTGCTGGGCAACACTTTTTCGTGTGGCCTTTCTCGTTGCATTCATAACAAGTGACCTTTAGCCACCACTCCACCTTCTTCTTGAACTTTCTGTACTTGCCCTTACCCCCTTCATCCTCATCTCCCTGATCACCTATCAAGAGGTTTGTCTCTTTCTTCAGGCCTCTCCTTCCTCTCTTCTCCCTTCCATTTATCCTTCCTCCACAACGCCCATGTGTCCGAGTCTCTCGCACTATCGACTAGATCGTCAAATCCGGGTCTTAGGTTGGGTGGTAGGTTATAGTGAAGTGCTTTGAAACTCTCTCCATATGCGGGGTGTCTCGCAAGCCTAGCAATCAGGCCTCTCACTAGGTCATCTTCGTCAAAGGGATGAGTTCTATGACTCTCTACCTCACCTTTCACGGGAACATAGTCATTCAACCATGCATCAACATTTTGTCCGGGTTTTGGATACATGTTTTCAAAAATTTGTGCTTTAATGTTGTTGCTAACCCCGGAGATTGAACCGAACTTGGCCCTGACTGCCTCTATCAGCTCTATCGGGCCAGTCACTGTCTTAGTGCGCAAATATCGAACAACAACAGGGTGAGAAAAAGCAACAGACAGAATGAGTTGTAGTGTTCGCATGCGTTCATAATGTCTCTTCTCTTTCTGTATCACTTTCACTCTTAGTGTGTGTGCTCGTTTCGACTGTCTTCTTTTCTCACGTTTCAGTTTCTTAGCTCTTTTCTCTCTCCACTGCTTCTTCTGTTCATCCGTCAGCTTTGCCCAATCTTTCGGTTTTTCTTCAGGAGTTGTTTTGCCTTCTTCTTAATTCCTTTTGGGTCTCTGTCTACCCCCGTCTGAAACACTGGCATCATTGTCTGAGTCTGTGTCAGGAGTATCCTCTGAGTCTGGTTCATCGGGCAACTCCCTTTCCTCAATTTCCATCGCTTTCGCTGGGTCGTAAGGATATTTGGCATTTGCTTTTGCTGGGTCATCTAACGCTAGCGTAACACACTCACCATGCCAGGCACTAATGCCTTTGACATAGCTTATTAGCTTGTAACGGAAGTCGGAATAATTCCGAGTACCATCCAACTGCGGGATGTACTCTTGCTTTAAACCCATTCTTTTCTCAGTTCCAAGGCTCATAACCTTTGGGAAGCTACCCATCGTGGAACCTGTACCGATCCCTTTCAGGATCTATCCGGGCTACCCGGTAGCAAGACTACCACGCAGTATGGAAACGCACTTTAATGACTAGTATAAATAAAGAACTGACTCTTTGACTTCCACGTCACAAGCTGACTAACTTAGGTGCTGGTCTGTAGCATTTTTAGTTAACATTGGTATTATTGACTGTCCGGCCTTTTGACAAATCACGTATCCAAGTAACGGTGAATTAAATTAAAATAGCTATGACTAACGTAATCATTGATATATTATTTAATGCAAGCCGGGGTATTTATCCATCCAATTCCACAGCAGTCTGAAAATAACCTAATCTTCCTCCTCTACAAGAGAGAGGAAACCAGTATGGCGGAAAATGTAGGAGACTGTCAGAGCCAAGCAACAAAAAGGAAACAGAGAGCCATTCCCCGATGTCACCCCTAAAGATAATATTATCCGGCTTAAAAAAGTAGTACCGGCTATGAATCGTAATTTATCGTTTTCAACCGGCTCAAAGGTATATGAATAAAAACGGATATAACTACATCTTTACGAGATATAGCTCTTCTATACATCACTGTGTATAGGGGTATAAGAAAAGGTCGCATATTTACCTATCTGCGCCTACACCCGGGGTGGCTTCAAAGGATTCTTCTTCTTCATCTACTCTCCCTGACCGATCTGTCTGTGCAGACTCATTTACTCCATCTTCGTTACTCTCATTCTGACTAGCCTCTTCTTGTGCTGGGCTGACCGGCTGAGCTCTATCCATACTGACTACATGAGGTGATCTAAGCCTTTCACTATTCACGCATAAAGCCATAGTTCCTACCTTAAGTTCATCTGCTGGGATTTGACTAGAGATCTCTGCCAGGTGTGGTGGGGGCAGAGGACACCCATCCTCGTCTCTTGGGATTTCACTATAAACACGATCATAGATTATGGGGTCTCTGATCTCAGCTCAGCGGCTATCATGAGGGCTTTTGCTTCTTCTGTCATCGCAAGGCTCTTGTCTGAGTCTGCTCTGAGCTTGGGTTTGTGATAATCACAGTTCTTGAACCTAAGCAACCTCCAGGCTGCACTAGCTCCGGTCCTCCCTTTCTGCAAAGGCCTAGGGTCCATTTGCGTCGCTTGCCTGTCTCCCTAACTATGCCTTCACATCTCTTGTTGTCAGGGATCAAGAACTCCTTAGGTGTCTCTATCTTCCTCGATCTCCAAACCTTAGCATAATTGAGATTAACTGCTTCTAAAGGAACTGTGTCAAGGGGAACAACACCAAACAACTCTGTCAAAACTAAAAAGAGATCTCGTCCTAAATATCTACTCTGAGCTTCTAATAATGCGTATTTCAGCAAAAAGTCACTAGAGAAATATGGGACATGAAAGATGCTGGGGTCAATGCCTCTATACTCCTGCGGGGGTCTAGCCAAGGGTTTAACTTGCTGATGAATGTGGGGAATAGGAATAGGGATAGGGTTAGTCTGAGGTCTACTCTTACTCTCCCTCTTCAGAAGTTCTTTATCCACATTCATATGTACCCATTGTATGAGTTGTAGCGCATCATCAGGCTCATCATTCTCGTCATCTCGCTGACTTTCATGATCAGACGGTTCTGGTAATTCTACTTCCTCATCCTCTTGTGGGTCAACTGACTCTCCTTCGTTTTGTGATGACTTGTTCTCTTCCTCTTCCTGCTCCTCACCTACACATATGAACTTACCTTTCCTTGGTTCTTTCTTCTTGTTCATCGTGCTACCCTTCTTGAGCTTATGTCTAGAGCTGCATCTATCGGAAGAGCTATCTTTTGGAGTGGGTTTTCTGTGTCTATCTGTTGACTTAGGCTTAACTGTCTTTCCCTGTCTAGCTGTTATGCCTTTAGTGAAAGAACAATCACTACCTGTATGTCTTACACCTCTCTTGCCCTCTCTGCAATCTGTTCGCACACACCTCGACTTACATTCATAACACATATGCCCAGCTTGCTTGCAGCAATAGCATTTTAGTTCAGAATCTCTCGTTGTCGAAACTGTACTGAACACTACCTGCTTAACTCTCTGGGGTGTTATTACTTCCCTGTACAGTTTTTCGTTGTTGTGTTCTTGTGCGACCTGTACTACCTTTAGGGTTAGCTGTTTCCAGTCCCATCTGTTGTCCATGTGCTGCCATGTAGTGTACAGGGTTGACATGGGGTCTCAGTGTTGAAGTAGTCGAAATAACTTTTTACACTTCTTGTATTCTGACTCAGGTCTTCCTTCGTCTAACTCAACTTGTCTGACTAGTGTTTTGTACTTCGTCAGCCATGCCTCAACTCTATTCATCGAACTAGGTCCCTGGATAGCATCTAGCTTGTCTAAATGACCTGCCTTTGCTATCTCGTCTAATCCTCTATACTTGTCTACTCTAGCTTTCCAGAATTTCGCAGTTTCACCTTCTGCTTCAGGCAACAATGCCATAGCATCCGGATTCTGCAGACACGAGGAGATGAGGTATGCTAACAACTCATCTTTCAGCTCTCTTCTTCTCCTCACGACTTCGTTCTTCTCTTCTTCCCGCCTCAGACTGTCTTCTTCATCCAACTCTCTTTGTGTGACAGATTGAGATTGTGGTCTCTGTGACTTAGAAGTAGATGCGGTGCAGACTCTCTCTTGACAATGCTGGGGAAAACTATTGGCTTTCCTTCTAAGCAATTACTTAACAGGGGGTTAACTAATCTAAGAATAGCTGTCAAAGTAGTCTCATAAGTCTTAAAGTTTTTATGTTCCTTGGAAGAGGAGGAATCTTCAAATCTAGTTTCACTTTCGGGTAGTGTGTAGGTACTGACATGCCTTACCTGAGGGCTTACCCAAAGCTACTTGAACTGGAACTTGTTGAGCGGGCGTCGGCAACAGGGGAGCAAAGCCACTTGTCCCGACGACTGGTCCTGTTGATATGGGGTTTTCCACCACTGCCGGGGAAAAGTCCAACGTCGGCAACGGACGCCAAAAATGGGTGGGATCTGAACAAGTGTGTGTCGAACGTAAACGACAGAGCCACTGAGAGAGTCCACCTCAAGCCTGATTAAAGTCAAGCCTGTTGTGTCGATGGAGGTTGCAGGAAACAGTCGTGACCGGCTGAACTGGCGAGCTGGACTGCTGGCAACCACTGCCACTGTCCACGGAACGTTCTCTGAGGAACTCTTGACGCCTTGGTGGGCTGGCTGGCTGAGCTCGAACAGCCTCGAACCACCACCCACTGCGCTGAAACTCAGCTCAAGTCGCACGGAGCCTCACCAGTTATTAATACCTATCAAACACACACAGTAAACAGAAATTGGTTCTGCTCTGGCACAAAACACGAACAAGACAACGTCCCTCTGGGTGTTGGGGCCAGCTTTCTTCTGTACTTAGAGACACTCTCCAAGGGTTCCAGCGCAATCTGCGCTTCAAGACTTCATAACCTGTCTGACGATATATAAAGAAGAATGACTTTAATGATTATACCTCGTCCAACAGTAACGGACGACTGAAACGAATGGTAGGTATTAAGAACGGAACAATAACTGGACACACTTTGTGGGAGCAGATATACACACTCGGTCCACAAAGCTGGATTGACATCACTTGTTCTAATAAGGGATCTAACCGTATAAACCGGTTAAATACATAGAGATATTAGTTACCAACCTATTGCTTAACATTATATACCGGGTGGGCCGGCATAACATCATTAGTTCATATTTGATATTAATAACCCTGAGAAAAAATGCTTTGAGGCAAAGCAAAAATTGAGTGAAACAACTACAACTTGAAACCTGAAACAGGAAAAGTGTTGAGCAATGTTATTAATACTACTGTGACACAAATTTACATGATAGGATGTTGCGTGGTTGAAGAGAACGAGCTATTAGAATCGCTGCCATGCTGATCAAAAATCAACTTTTCACCACAGATTTTCCAGAAAAATACTGAAAAACTTGAAATGAACGAGTGGAATCTTAAATCGTTTAAGTCAGTTTTGCCTCTTTTCACACCGGAAGAAAGTCGAAATATTAATATAAACTAGAGATGTTTTTTATTATAATACATGCTTTAGGTATTGATATCTCATTCCAGAACGATGTTACATGCTTGACGGTAAACATAATTACGATCCCATCCACTTAAGTGGATTCAGTCCACTTAAGTTAATACTAGTAATGTGTTAGTACATTGGTGGCACGCCATCAGTGGTGGCTGCCACAAAGGCAATCGTGATTCAAAGGTACTGATCCTAATAAGGCTGTACTACTACATTAACATCATACTATCAACTGCGCTACCAACACTGCTGCCACAAAGGCAATCGTGATTCAAAGGTACTGATCCTAATAAGGCTGTACTACTTCATTAACATCATACTATCAATTGCGCTACCAACACTGCACGTGATAAGTGATTATTAGGTCGCAGACAAACATGACAATCATGTATTTGTTGCTGCGTGACTTATATAGTAACTATATGCCGCCACCGCCCGGTCATGATGACGCGGCTGGCTTGCAGAAAAAATGTGTCTGAAAAGAAAGAAAAAGTGCGAATCCAGGAGTATATTTTCATAGTGAAATATGTTATGTAAGTGTCAGAGGCGGGCTCTGGTTTCACATAGTGATAGAGCACAGCTCCATCCACTAGTCATAATCAACGTGACAATCACGTTGATAAGCTATATTTACACTATATGCTGCCACCACCATGATGGCTGAGCATAAAGTAAAAAGAAAGAGAAGAGAACCAAGGGGAAAGTTGGCAGTCTCTGAGCCAAACCGAAAAACTGGGAATACTATGTGCGTACTGAGAAATTTTCTACTAGTGTTATGTGTATAAAGAAACCACACAAACATGACAAACATGTATGCGTAGTGATATCATAGTGATAGAGTCATATGCTCCATCCACTGGTCAGAAGTTGAATCAACATCATGACCATCACGTTGTTAATGTAGATTGATAATGTATGCCGCCACCACCATGATTGCCGAGCATAAAGTAAGAAGAACCAAGGGGAAAGTCAGGCAGTCTCGTAGCCATACCCAAAAACTGCTTATGACAGTACTCCTTGCACGCACACCATACAGAATTTCTGCCAAGTGTTATGTGTATAAATGATACAAAGAAAACCAATCACAGCTTACGCACGCACAGTATGCATTGCAGTAATTGAAAACATAATGAACATTGACTGAACACATTATGGCTTTTGTGGCAGACATTCTATCAAACAAACTTTGCAAGTTCAAGGTACAAGTATGCATGCTTCAGGTATGCTAGTTTTAGGTACACGCTTTATGTATGCTAAGTGTATGTATGTATATACCAAATATGTACGTCAAAATCTCTGCGCTTTTATGCCACAGTTTAGTCGCTTTCGACATTGAAAAAGCATGAATTTCTAGACGGGCTTCTATCGCTTTCGAAATCGAAAAAGCATGAATTTCTAGACGGGCTTCTACTCCCTTCCCTGCATACATACATATTAATACATAAACACATACATACATACGTACGTAGTACTACGTACGTACGTACATGCATACAACATACATACAACATACATACATACATTACATACGTACATACATAAATACATACATTGCATACATACGTACATACACACACATAAATACATACGTACATACATACACATACATACATACATACTACAAACATACATACATACATATGTACATACACACCATACATACATGCCATGCATGCATGCATACATACATACATACATACAATGTACATACATACATACCTGAAACTGAGCTCCCTGTCAAACGGTACCATGAGATCAGTCAGGCTGGGTAGACTTTCCTCCCTCCGCATTCCCCTAGACGACGAAGTTTCCATGAGATCACTCAGGCTGGGAAGACTCTGCTCCCTCCTTAGCAGGATGTCACTCAGGCTGTGAAGACTCTCCTCTCCCGGAGCATCTTTTCCCGTAGAGTCGCCGCAGCGTGTGAAACTCCAAGTAAAATTACTCATAAAAGAAAAGTCTGAATCTGAGTCGGTATCAGCGTTAGCTGGGCTCAATTTTGTCCACGGCGATGTTTTCAGGCCTTTTCTACTGGGATAGTTGGTATCGTCACGGTCGTTATCGTCGTCGTTGTTGTTGTTGCTGTTGTTGTCTTCGTCGTCGTTGTTGTTGTTGTTCTTGTTGTTGTTGCTGCTGCTGTTGTTATTGTTGTTGTTGTTGTTGCTGCTGCTGCTGTGCTCCTCCTCCTCGACATTGTTAATCTCATAGCCCACCAATCCCATGACAGCAACAACATTGTTTCTGCTGTTGTTTTCGTTGTTGTTCTCGTCGTCACGGGGATGCTCCAAAGAAACACTGTCCTCGACAAAAGTAGCAGACTTTTCCTTGTGCGGATGAGGTCCTTTGGCATCATGCTCTACAGCTGGCTTCGAGCTCGAGATTTCAGAGTCTTGTTCCGGAGCTGCGACACGAGTCTTGCGTTCCCATTTTGCCCACGAACGCAGCACGCGGCGAAGTGTCCAAGGAAGCCTTGAAGCTCGTTCCCATCTCGTGGACATACCTGAACAACATCATGGGCAAAATTGCGCCAGCATGGTCGACCAGTCCAGCACAGGTGTGCAAAACTAGACTGTTTGAATAATTTGTCGACGAATCCATGTCGAGAAGTGGCAAGCAAGAGAAAAGTGTTAAAGTAGCAACTTTGAACGATTCGATCTTGATAAAATACGAGCGATCACATGTACACAAAACGGCAAACCTAAGGGGTTAAGCTGGGCCGAAGGTTATTTCACGTAAAAAACACTTTGAATTGTGTTGAGTTTTAGGTCAAAACAGTACGCGCAATTTGGCATGTCAGAAATTATAATAATTTCCAAAAGAGAAGGGCCGGCCGTGTTAGCACAGCATGGCTGCTTCTTTTGATCTCTTGGACTCGGAGTGGGGAACAGTGGCCGATAATAATCCTCAGAGAATAAGTCGGCTGCTGTTATGGGCTGGACGACCTTTAACAGGTCACTAATGGACCACTGACAGAAATGACCAAGGGAGTCTCAAGGGGACGGAAGAAAATAATAGAAAAGTAAAAAAAAATTGGTCGCGGAGAGCCGCACTAGGGCTGAGAACGTTTCGAATCGGAACACTTCGCCACTCAGAACCAATAAGTCCCAGACTGATTGTACTCGACATAGTGGGCACCTCAACGCAGCAAAAAAAAGGAGGAGCGTCACGACTTTACTGAACTCAAGTGCTGGACACAGAGGGGACGTCGATAACCCCACCATGCCTGCACCCAATCTGTCGGGACAATTTGAATGACAGTTGCAACCGTACCAACTGCAGGTACGTGCACTTAAGGAATGAGGTGGGGAAACGAAAACCCCACAAACGACGACGACGAAACAGACGACGACAACGACAACGACTGCAACGATCTTCTCTTCCTTCTCCTTCTCTCCACTCTTCTTCGTCTACTCCCTCTCTCCACGACAACAATGACATCAAAGACAGTGGATACAACAACGACAACAACAACAACAACAACAGCAGCAGCAACAACAGCAACAACAGCAACGACGACGGCAACGACGACGACAAAAACAACAACAAGAGCACAGCAACAACAACACCAGCAACAGCAGCAGCAGCAACAACAACGACAGCAACAATGACAGAGACATCGTGGACAATGGCGGCAGCAAAGGTAGCCAGGACAAAAACGACAATGACAAAGACAACAACGACAACAATAGTTCTCGGTTTCGGTTTCGGTTTCGCAAGACAGCTTCTACTTTTGTGCCTGGTGTCTCTAAGTCTGAGGGCCCTTATGAGCGATTGATTTTCTGTCGGAAGAAGTATGCTCGGCGCTCTATCAAGGGAAGGCAGAAGAAGGAGGGAAAAGGGGGAAAGGAAAAGGACGAGGAGGAGAGAAAGTAGAATAAGCGATTTTAAGCGATTTGCTTCTTCTGCTTCCTCTGCTCTCTCTTCTTCTCCTTGTCCCTTTTCCTCTGCTTCTCCTCCTTCTCTTCCCCCCCTTCCTCTCTCTCTATCTCTCCCTCTTCTTCTTCTTCTTCTTCTTCTTCTTCTTCTTCTTCTTCTTCTTCTTCTTCCCCTCCTCCTTCTTCTTCTTATTCTTATTCTTATTCTTATTCTCCTCCTCCTCCTCCTCCTCTTCAAGGAGAGGAAGAAGAAGAAGAAGAAGGAGAAGGAGAAGGAGAAGAAGAAGCAGAAGAAGGAAAAGGAGAAGAAGAAGAAGAAAAAGAAGAAGAAGGAGGAGGAGAAGCCTACTCTTCTCCTGCCTATTATTATCATTCTTCTTCTTCTCCTTATTTTTATTCTCCTTCCACTCCTGCTTCTTCTTCTTTTGCTAGTACCACTGATTTTTATAGTTCTTCTCCTTCTCCTTCCCTTCTCCTTCTCCTGCTCCCTCAGCCTCTTACATATATTACGTATATATGGTACCGCCACTACTGTCACTAGTACCACTGCTTATGTTACTACATATACTACTGCTGTCATATATATCCAACTTATCTCTGTTCTTTTTCCTTTTCTTTGATGCCTTACTTTGTATTACTGATCTACTTTTACTTCCTTTTCAAGTCTTCACTTTCTTTTTCTGACCCTGGTCGGAGCTTCGATCTTTCTCTTTTAAGGTGCCTTCTTTCTTCCTTTTTTCCCCTTTTCTCCTTGTTCGTTTCTGGGCTTTTGTTCTCAAGTTTTATGCTCTCTTTTCCCCTAGCAGTGTGACATTGTTACATCTGTTGTTTTTTCTGACTTTTATTTTCTATTTCGCTTTTTCAAATTTTTATTTTTATTTTTCTTTCTTTCTTTCTTTCTTTCTTTCTTTCTTTCTTTCTTTCGTTCTTCTCCCCTTCTCTCACCCCCAACCATTTTCCCTTTTTCTTTCTCACCGTAGGCTCTTTGGTATTGCTGTTGACATTCACTAGATTCAAGACAATAAAAAAAAAAGTTTTCAGTGAAGTTTTGTGTCCGATTTTCATTTTTGTGACAAAATTTAAATTTTCCAATTTAACGATAACATTTTGCGAAAATTTACGATGTTTTGCGGACCGTTGAATATAACCAAAATCAAAATTCCAACCAAAACTGAAAATCTGACACAAAAACTAAAACCTAATTTTTTTTGTTGTCTTGAATGTCAACAGCAATATTTCCTCTAATTTTTTCTTTTTTTACGCTTTATTTTGTTTTCCGTTATTGTATCTCTTTGGATATAATACCACTTCCGTTTTATCTCTTTGAGACCTCTTCCATTCTATCTCTTCTGCTTCCCACTCAGGGTCTACGAGTGGAAAGTATTCTATTAAAAAAGTGTTTGCGTAAAAAGGTATGTTGTAGGCGCAGATAGGTAAATATGCGACCTTTTCTCATACCTCTATACACAGTGATGTATAGATGAGCTATATCTCGTCAATATGTAGTTATTAATATATCCGTTTTTATTTATATACTTTTGAGCCGGTTGAAAACGATAATATTAAGATTCATAACCGGTACTACTTTTTTAAGCCGGATAATATTATCGTTAGGGGTGACATCGGGGAATGGCTCTCTGTTTCCTTTTTGCTGCCTGGCTCTGACAGTCTCCTACATTCAGTTCCGCCGCATATTGCTGTTGACATTCAAGACAACAAAAAAAATTGATTTTTCTGTTTTGGTTGGAATTTCAGTTTTGGTTGGAATTTTGATTTTGGGTGAAAATTTGAATTTTTCAAATTAACTGCTATATTCGTCCGCAAAATATCGTAAATTTTCGCGAAATGTTACCGTTAAATTTGAAAATTTAAATTTTTGTCACAAAAATGAAAAACTGTCACAAAAATGAAAATCTGACACAAAGACTCAAAACTATTTTTTTTTGTTGTCTTGAATGTCAACAGCAATACTTGTTTCCTCTCTTTTGTAGAGGAGGAAGATTAGGTTATTTTCAGAGTGCTTTGGGTGTATTAAGACCGCAGGTCTTACTCTTACGAGCTCAATAATAAAAAGGAATTTAATAATAACGTTTAACACTACTGGTTCAGAACTAACCTGCACTTCTAAAGTAGAAAGGGAAGTGACAAGTCTGAACCCAACCAACAAGTCAGAGTGAAAAACAGTTAAAAACGGAGTGTCCCTTTGACAGGGTCAACTGACACGTTTCGTTACGTCCGTAACCTGCACAAATTGTAATGCCCCCAACGATAGCTCGTAAAAAGTCGGTAATACAACCAAACACAGTCCTCAAAAGATGAGAATGATGTCTCGGCGTTATATTAGCTGAGTGAAGCCAAAAAGGAAAACTGCAACAGACCAGGAATAAAATGGCATCAGGTCCAATCCGGACAAATAATACTGAAAAACAAGCTGGTGCACCTGTCACCAGGAAAAGGTACTTTTTACCTGCTATCCGGGGGGGTGATGCCTACAGTACCCCCTCCCGATTTTATGACGGAAATAGCATTTTCGTCATACACCTTCTGATTTCTTTCTGCAAATAGTATGCGCTATGGAGTCATGCCACACAGCGCATCGACCCACGGATAGACGCTAAAAGACGATAAATATATCCTCATACCGCACGTCAAAGCGGATTCTCCAGCCATTCTTGTAGATTTTTGAACTCCTTCCCCTCAATCTCTTTTTTTTTTTTTTTTTTTTTTTTTTTTTTTTTTTTTTTCGGCAGTATGTCAAGAACAAACGTACTATTAATAAAAAATACAAGCAACGTGGTGCTGTAGTACGATTCCCCCTTTGATCTCCTTCTTCTTCTTATCATTATCATTATTATTATTATTATTATTATTATTATTATTATTATTATTATTATTATTATTATTATTATGGACACCGTGATAGCCCAGTGGTCAAGTTCTACCATCTGGGCCCTGTCGCCAGTTCGATTCCCGTCGGTGCCACCAGTATTTTCATTGTACATACCGATCCGTCTGGACCAGTATTTTCATTGAACATACCGGCCCGTCTGGAAGTGTTGGAACTGCCCTTGCGGGGGTGTCATTAGAGCTTATCGTCAATTCTTCGTACTCCCCTCACGGGTGAGACGATGGAGGCGCATGTGCAGAAATGCATCAGCCATTGACAGAGAAGCACTATTATTATTATTATTATTATTATTATTGGACACCGTGATAGCCCAGTGGTCAAGTTCTACCATCTGGGCCCTGTCGCCAGTTCGATTCCCGTCGGTGCCACCAGTATTTTCATTGAACATACCGATCCATCTGGACCAGTATTTTCATTGAACATACCGGCCCGTCTGGAAGTGTTGGAACTGCCCTTGCGGGGGTGTCATTAGAGCTTATCGTCAATTCTTCGTACTCCCCTCACGGGTGAGACGATGGAGGCGCATGTGCAGAGATGCATCAGCCATTGACAGAGAAGCACTATTATTATTATTATTATTATTATTATTATTATTATTATTATTATTATTATTATTATTTACCGGCCCGTCTGGAAGTGTTGGAACTGCCCTTGCGGGGGTGTCATTAGAGCTTATCGTCAATTCTTCGTACTCCCCTCACGGGTGAGACGATGGAGGCGCATGTGCAGAAATGCATCAGCCATTGACAGAGAAGCACTATTATTATTATTATTATTATTATTATTATTATTATTATTATTATTATTATTATTATTATTATTATTATTATTATTATTATGGACACCGTGATAGCCCAGTGGTCAAGTTCTACCATCTGGGCCCTGTCGCCAGTTCGATTCCCGTCGGTGCCACCAGTATTTTCATTGAACATACCGATCCATCTGGACCAGTATTTTCATTGAACATACCGGCCCGTCTGGAAGTGTTGGAACTGCCCTTGCGGGGGTGTCATTAGAGCTTATCGTCAATTCTTCGTACTCCCCTCACGGGTGAGACGATGGAGGCGCATGTGCAGAAATGCATCAGCCATTGACAGAGAAGCACTATTATTATTATTATTATTATTATTATTATTATTATTATTATTATTATTATTATTATTATTATTATTATGGACACCGTGATAGCCCAGTGGTCAAGTTCTACCATCTGGGCCCTGTCGCCAGTTCGATTCCCGTCGGTGCCACCAGTATTTTCATTGAACATACCGGTCTATTTCTGGACCAGTATTTTCATTGAACATACCGGCCCGTCTGGAAGTGTTGGAACTGCCCTTGCGGGGGTGTCATTAGAGCTTATCGTCAATTCTTCGTACTCCCCTCACGGGTGAGACGATGGAGGCGCATGTGCAGAGATGCATCAGCCATTGACAGAGAAGCACTATTATTATTATTATTATTATTATTATTATTATTATTATTATTATTATTATTATTATTATTATTATTATTATTATTATTATTATTATTATTATTATTATTATTATTATTATTATTATTCAGCCCAATGGCCTCAAGGCGTTAAACTGTGACGCCAACTCATAACCCTTTGGTGGTAGATGCTGGGGAGGAGGGTCGTTGCGCGCGTAAAAGATCTTAAACTCCGCATATGCTGGTTGATAGCCCAGGACCCAGCAGACACCAGATTGTTATGGGTGGGGTTTCGAGGCAGCTCTAGCAACCGCGCTTGGTGTATGCACTTGCACATTCGGTGACGTCTTGCAAGAGGTTGCTGGGACTGCGGAATAACATCGGCTTAGTGCAGTCTTGCCCTCAGGAGCTCCATCGGTGGCCCCGATCATCAGGCGAGAGACTGACACGGGGGGGTGGAGGACCTCGAACAAGGGTATTGGAGGCTTATGTCCGTTGAGGATATGCCATTAGCTGCATCAGTACGCCTCAGATATAGTATTATTATTATTATAATTACTATTATTATTATTCACAGGGAGATCGTAAGTACATTGTCTTTTTTAATGACATACCCTTGTATAAGGCGGATTTCCTATGATATAGTATCAGGGGGCCAGTCCTAATAGCTATATCCGAAGTCGAGGTGTATGTACCCGACCCTGCGATATACCGACACAAGTAGAAATTGACCGTGCTCAGGTACGACAGTATATAATCTATCGTAAAAAATAATTTAATAAAAGTTTCAGAGAACATTTCATTTTCGAGAACATCATCCCAGGACTTGGAAAGGGTCATACCCGGGAACACCATCGCTCAATACACTAGCAATCCCCGTATACGGTGTAGTATCATCGTCGATCGACCTTTCGCACTCGTAGGTTGCGATCGAATGCCAAGTTATATCACTGAGTCTTTTTAATATTCATATTGATAACTGATGATGCATGATCAAATCATGATACGCCGTGGGCCATCAACCAGTTTGTTTGAGACGCATAAAGAAAAATAGTTTCCTTGTTACTGCCTTCGTCGTCTGGCGCGGATTTCTTTACCTGGTGGAGGACCACCAACAAAAGTCAGATCAAACTTTGACTGTTCGAGAATGTCCCAGATCTTATTAGGGATTCCGCCCAACGATAATTCAAAAGGGACATCAAGCACTCCTCTTGGCAGTGTCTGAATGGTCCACGCAGTGTAATCCTTGTCTCTGGGAGTAATTGTATCATCCCATGTCTCGAGACTTTTTGCGTCTTTATATACTGGCAGATAATGTCTTGCCTTTGGATCCTCCACCGGGTCCATACTTCTCCAGAACTGGAGTATCGGTTGTACTATCTTTGCGGCTGATGATATTTTGAGTGTCCGTGTGACACGCATCTGTCGTGACCGCCACGACCCGCATCAAGTATAAGTCTGAGAGAGTGTCATCAGCGACATGTTGTTCCGCTGGTCTCATCAGATAGAAAACATTTTTCACCTATGCGATGGTTGCTATCGCATCGCCTTCCTTCCATCGCTCATGGACAATCTCAACGTTGCCCGCGTTTGGGTCAGTGTCCGTCCCCTCCTCCTCCTGGTGGACGTCCTTTGATCCCATCGACCTCATCGCCTTCCTCGGTTGGTCGTTGATAAGATCATTCCGCGCTCTCCTTAGCTGCGCCTCTGTGATCTTCTCCTTCTTTCCGCTATGCTCTCGCGGAGACTTGGACTGAGTCCCCACCGCGCTTATGCGGTCAGTCTTCTCCTTACTGTCCACCTCACTCTCCTCCTTCTCAGCTATCGGTGCCCGATAAGCATCGTCTTGGTCTATGCCAGCCTCCTTGTGGATGGGCGGCACCTCTTTGAAATCATCTTTCATCCGTTTTAACGCCTCCTCAACGGATTCATCTTCCAATAAGAAGGGATCATACTTAATCAGCCTTCTTACATTCACAATTTGCACCTTCCTTCTACCCCTGAGCTTGTAATTCAGAGGTCCCGTCTGTTCCATAATCTGATAAGGTCCTTTCCAGTGAGTGAACAGCTTAGAGCTGACTCCTTTCGGGACCTGAGGATGATACAATAGTACAATATCCCCGACCTGGAACTTGATCTGATCCAAGTGCGCTTGTCGCACCCCTTCAGCATCAGTCTTTCGGCGCTCCGCCTCTCTATGCGCCCTGACTATGTGTTCCGCCTCCATCTTCACTCTAAGTCTCATCCCAAACAACTCATCCGCATCCGCCCAAGTGTCTTTTGGGTGAAGGAGCGAAGTCGGGATATCAGGCTCACGCCCATATACTAACTGATATGGCGAGATTGAGCTCTTCGAGCCTCCTAACGCCGTAGAGGGTAGACAGTTCATTGCAAACGCAAATGATGGTGCTGCCTCGACCCATGCTCTTTGATTCTCCTTCTTCGTGCAAAACATCTTTAGTGAGGCTTTGAGGGGTCTGTGTACCCGCTCGATTTTCCCATTTGCTCGCGGGTTATAGGCAGTAACATATTGCCATTCATCCCGTAATACTTAGATAGTTTGTCGATGACCTCGTTATTAAAGTCCGAGCCTCGATCAGAACATATCTTTCTTGGTACTCGATGTGAGATGATCCTATCGATCAGCGCCTCGGCCGTCGTCTTGCCGGTAACGTCTTTGACAGGGATGATCCACACATAGTTGGTGGCTCTGTCAATAGCCGTGAGGAGGTATTTGTAACCATCCTTCGATTCTGGGAAAGGTCCCACATGATCAATGTGTATAAACTCAAACATCCCCGCATGAAGAGGAAATTCGCCAATCAGGCCGAAATTTGCCTTCAGTGGTGTTTTGTTTATCTTGCACGGGATGCATGCATCCACCGCCTGATCTATCTCCTCCTTCATCTTCTTCCACCAGAATCGCCTCGCTACGAACATGTGAGTTCGTTGTCGACCCGGATGCGCCAAAAGTGGGCAATTGTGGGCTGCGACAAATATAAATCGTCTCAGACTCTCCGGTACCCAAAGGGTCCATTTGTCCGGCTGTGACGCATAGCGACCGTGAAGGCCCTTGTACCATAGTAGACCATCTCTCCATCCCATCTCCTTCATCTGATCTTTGATCGCTTTCGTCATCTTCAGCTCATCCGGGTTCTGATATAACTGTATGAGTTCCTTAAACTCCGGATCTTGAGCCTGTTGTTGCCTCCATGCGGTAGGCGAGGCTATATGGATAGTACCATCTTCTAGCCGTATCTCGATTCTTTCCGGGTCATCGTCTAGGTCACTTCTCCGCTCTTGAGGAGGCTCCGCATAAACATCCTGCGTCTCCTCTTCCTCTCTTATGTTCGCCTTCGCATTCTCATATACCTCATAGGACCACTCAGCGTCCTCCTGGGTATGTAGCTCACAACATATCCCGTGATCCGGGCCTTGTGGACTGTACCGTAGACCTGTGCGGTCATATCGGACTCCACTCGCCATCTCCATCGCCTCAATGTGGCTGACCTCATACACCTTGTCAGTGGACAAGTCTTCCATCTCCACCGTGGACACCAACGCCGATACTTCTGAGTTAAACTCTAGCCTAGAGAGGCTATCAGCGACCACATTTCGCTTTCCCGGTAGATGGACCATTGTAAAATCGAAACAAGACAAGAACGCTCGCCACCGCGCCAGCCGTCCAGTCTGTTTATGATTCATCAACCATAACAGGTTATGATGATCAGTTCTGACAGTAAATTGAGGTCCTCCCCACAAATATTCTCTGAGCCTCTTGAGGGCCCACACCACCGCCAACGCCTCTCTTTGCCTTGTGCAATAGTTTCTCTCCGCCGCACACAACTTCCTACTAATAAACATGATTGGGCGTAATTTCTTCTCCTCATCCTCTTGTTGTAATACAGCCCCAATCGCAAACTTAGATGCGTCTGTATCGACTACGAATTGTTTCGTAAAGTCGGGCATCGTTAACACCAGTCCTCCGTCTTTCGGGTCTTTATAAATAAGATCTTTGAGCGCATGAAACGCTTGCAAAGCCTCTTCGCCCCACTTCTCAAAGTCTCCAAAATCTATCATTTTCTCCAACTTAGCCAGTGTTGCACCCCAATCGGGTATAAACTGGCTATAGTATTGCGCCATCGCAAGGAATGAGTGCAATTCAGTGCGGTTCTTTGGTATCGGTCGATTCATAATCTCCTCCCTCTTCTCTTTGGATATCGAGACTCGATTATGGGAGATCTCGTACCCTAAGTATGTCACACTCGTCTTGGCAAGTTGACACTTCTTTAGATTGCACTTCAGGCCAAAAGCTCCGATGCGCCTGAATATATCGGACAAATGATCGATGCTCCTCCATTGTGTTAGAGTATACGATAATGTCATCGATATAGCAAAATGCATATTCTCCCGCCTTCTGTCCCCGCCTTCTCATAAAGCCTCCGTCAGACAAATCATCGTACTGACTGCTCAACATCTTCTGCATCACCTTCTGGAAAAGTCCTGGGGCTTGCTTGAGGCCCATCGGAAGCACTTTCCATTGGTATATTTCCATACCCACCACAAACGCCGTCAGCCATCTGGACTTTTCCTCCAGTGGTATCTGCCAGAAGCCATTCTTAAGGTCAATGACCGAATAGAATTTTGCATTCCGCAGTACTCTCCTTCCTTCTTTTAATGTCGGGAGAGGATTTCTCTCTTCCTCCAGCACCTTGTTAACACGAGCATAGTTAACTGTCAGGCGCCATTCTCCTCCTGGCTTCGGCACTATTCTCGGTTGTGAGACTATTGGAGATGTTGATCTCTCAATGAAGTCCTCATTGAGCAGCTGTCTTGCTAGCTCCTCCGCTATCTTCGCCTCATGTATACTCAAGTTCGCCCTTCGTGGTGCCGGTGACGGCTCCGCACCCGGTATTTTGTAAATAACCGCAGTGAAATCTTCAGGCTTGACACCACCTGCATGTGGAGGGTAAAAAATTTCCTTGTTCGCCTCTAATTTGGCTTTTAAAAGCTCCTTCTCCTTCTCCGTGCCTACTCCTTCTTCCAATATTTTCCGCGCCGCCGCTTAAAAATCTTCATCAGACATCTGCTTATAATTAAATATTATGTTGCTTGAGGGGTTCTCTGTCCTCCTCCAAGCCTAAGTCCTCTTCCGAGACATCATCTAGGCCCGTCTTTTCATATGTGACCGTGTCCGGCTCATCATCTTTACCGAGCTCCACCAGCATGTCAATGAGTCTCGCGTATTGCAAAGGAGCTTTACGGGTGTAAAAACCATCAAAGCATGTGAATGCTTGCGGTATCAATTTCAACTTGTCGAGGTCTCTGAGCTTCCGCTTGTATGCACTGCTCTGCTCACGAGTTCCCATACGACAAGCCACCACTAGCTGCTGCTTGCGAGAGGGTACCGGTATAGGATGATCAATAAGCCGGTCCCTTATTTCCTGCGCCCGTATCGCCTTCTCATTATATGGCAGGATAATAGTATACGGCTTATTATTTTCGAATTAAATCCGTAAGCGTTTCTTCACTTCAGTTAGTGAACGCGGCCACGTCGGCTCGTCACCCCAGAAATCAATAATAAAACTTTTAATAGTTTCTGGTGGAGTATCCGGGATTCGCCCCGTTCTCCTTGGTACAAACGCCTCCCTTTTTTTCTTCTCCCACTTTCGCATGGAAACAGTATCCGTTAGTATTATGGACATCTGTTCCTACTCCTTCCGCGAATCTCGCCAACGACGGGCTTCTTTGTGCGACACATATAATCTCCTCCTTTCGCTTCTCGATTAAGTCATCAATAGACTTTTTGTCCCAATGGCATGTCGGAACTGTGACAGTGCACACTTGGGATTCCAAATTGTCGGTCCAGGACAGCTCATCCGGTCTTACGACATGGGGGTGAACGTACACCTCAAGTGCCTCATGTGCGATGGCCATCTTTTTGTGATCCGTCGCTAGACTCAGCTCATAAGCCTCATAAGAGTCAGTAGCGTTGAAGGGATCAATATCGTTCTTTTCTCCTCTTTTTACTCCATATATCACTCGCCGTGCGGCGCAATCAATCACAGCCCCCATCGTAGCCAATTGGTCATACGAAAGTAATATTGACCCGTGGTAACCGGGGACGACATAAAGGTCCATGCGGTATACTCGTGCGGATTTTAATTTAAAGGTCAGTGTGATGATTCCCGTGATGACCGTCCGGCTACCCACTCCCTTCAGAGTGCCAGTCGAATTTTTCATATTTCCGTCCACCCAGTCCCGGTATCGATTAAAAAACTTCCGGCCGACAATATCAATATTCGCCATCGTATCATTACCAACTTTTAATATTGTCTTCAATGTTTCACAATAAAGTTCCGTATAACACAGAGCATCGGGCCTGTGTATATTGACTGCGAGAACAAGAACTTTACGTTCCAAATTTTGAAGTCTTGTCTCTAAGTTTTTCAACTCCTCCTTCTTCTCCTCCTGCTTCACCTCATTAACATTGTTATTATTCTGCGGTACTGGTGCGTTTACTATGTGAGCGACATTGTCTTGTGGCACTTGAGTACACACATTGTCTTTTTGCTCGCCACCCGCCGCGATCGTAGACATTGAGTCTGTTCGTGGTTGTTTGCTTGGCCGAGGCGATACGTCTGTCATTGGCCTCCTCGCCTCCATCGCAAGTCTCGCCTTCCTATTTGCATCAGTTATCATTGGTAACCGTGATATATGAACGGGTATGAGACTACCTTGGGGCTGCAGTCTCTGTGTACCCACATCTTTGTTTTCACATAGAGGAAGCGTTGGCCCATTCTGCACAACAGCATTAGAAAGCACTGTGACTTTAGAGTTAAACTTCACAGTCTTCTCCTTCCTCTTTCTTCCCCCTCCAGTCATTCCACCACCTCGAAACGATTACCTTGAGTAGTGTCCGGGTGGATGACGTATCGGTCTCCGAGGCAGTGTTGTAGGCCTGAGCTCGACCGAAATTCGGGTTGGAGCTTGCCCATGAGCCTCCTCCTCCTCTGGGTGGGGGGGCTGGAGCTCGAACAGCTCTCCCTCCATAAGGGGTATATCCCCGACCTCCTCCTCTTCCTCTCTGAGGGGTTCCTTGCCACCTCGAGGCTCCTCTCCATGTTCCTCCTCTCCTCGTCCTCCTCCTCCTCCTCGTCCTCCTGCTCCTGCTCCTCCTCCTCGTCCTCTTTGAGAGGCCTTTAGTTCTTTTGTCTCTCCCTTTCCTCCTTCTTCTCCTTCATCCTCTTCATGTAGGTAATGATTGCCTCTCGTAACTCCTCATCATCACACACATTGGCATACCAACCTTCGTTCGCAGCGGCAATCTGAAGCATGTTGAAAAGGCCCGGTTCCTTGCCTTCCGTCCTGCTCAGAAAATTTGCCCTTGCTGTTGGGTTCTGCCTTTCATGATTGAAAGAGCAGTCTCTGTTCTCCATCTGTGCCTTACACTGCAAGCCCGCGAACCACCTACAACATGCGGTCTTCAGGTCTGGCTCTCTCTGTCTCTTCCAACCGGCAACTCTGTTTGTGTACGTGGCTTGTGCGCCAACAGGTACACCGCCTGCCTGTGCCGTATGTGCCTCCGTGAGCGAGTCCATGTTTGAGCATGCACTCATCACTTCTTGAAACAGTGCTGACGGAGCAACGCTTTGAACCGTATTTTCGAACACGTGTGTCTCGAGGAAGTTCTTGGACTTCACTGAGCCAAACGTCGAGCATTGTTGTATGAGCTGAGTAAGCTTACTCGGGTTAACTGTGTGTAACGCCGAGAAGAAATAGAGGATGATCGACTTGCGGCCATAGAATAGCCCATAGGAGGAAACTACCTCCGTAAGGGTCGCCGCCAAGCCAACAGCACTCCTCAAACTCATCGCCACTGTCTCAAAGATTTCAAATCCTATGAGAGTACCAGTGCAGAGATGCTGGTATCCATGAGATTGAAAATATGAAATGAGTGTGGCCACCGCCAGTTCACACTGAGCGTCTAGGCCTGTTGCATTGTTTCTCTTAATCTCCTCCTTCTTTCTCAAAAACTTGTACTGTGTCAGATCAATCCCTCCGAGACTAGAGATTGGTCAAAAACAGTAACAAGGGCCTCGTATTCCTGCGTTTCGTCGCAAGGAAAAGCCTTCATGCAGGCATTGATCTCTTTGAGCTTGCTCAAAAGCGAAGCATCAGAGTCTTTGTCTGAGCTCGTCTTGGCATATAGCATGAGACTTGCCACTCCTCCTTTCTTCCCCTTGAAGGCATTTATGATATTTTGTCTGTCCTTCTTCTCCGTGTTTGTGACCACCACCGTAGTTGAGCCCGGGGGTGCAGGGGCTGGTGGGGCAGGAGCTGGTGGGGTCAAATATGTCGGAGGGTGTGCCTTTGCACCACTCACTTTTGCTTTCATTCTCTCCAGTCTCATCGTCTTCTCGAACTCCTCATTCTCTTTCGCCTTCTTCTTCTCAGATATCACCAGCTTTTGAGCATGAGTGATAAAGGCCACCAATTCAGAAGCAGATCTGAGAAAATTATATTTCTCCACATATTGGTCAACACCTGCTTTATTGGCGACCGGTGGTGCGTTACTAAGTGATTTAAGGACAGAGTGATCCTTGGTAGGAATCCATCTCTTCCATGCCTCCTTATGCAGTAACGCACCCATCAACAGTCTGATCTTGGTCAGAACTCTGTCGGTCTTCTCTAACTCATCAATCACAGGATGAGTTTCTCCTGCTGCCTTAATGCTTTTTTCCATCTCTGCCTTACCCTCCTCCAAGGCCTTCATTTCCATCGTAAAAAATGAAATATGCCACTCGAGTTTTTCGAACCCAGATTGGTCTTCATTTTTGTTACATCGACTGCCTCCTGACCAGTCGCGAGGAATCTGGCCGTTGCTCTTGGGTTTGTGTACTGGAGGTAACCCTCACATCGTGGGCCGTATGAACGTTCCCAAATCAGGGTTTGAGTGTACACCCCAAAGATAGCATCGAGTAATTCAAGGTGGGTGTGTGTGTCCCCAAACTTGATATGCTGTATCTTCTTTCTCTTTTCTGGATCAGAGACCAGTTTGCCGAGGAGCTGTGCTGTGTTTGATAATAGGATATAGACATCCTTTTTAGCACGACTTTTCTCTCTTCTTTGATCCTGAGGGATCCACACATAGGTATCCTTCTCTCCCCCATCTTGTTATCAAACTCTTCTTTAGTGAGGTCATAGTGGTCTTGCACCCACTGTTGTTCCTCCACTGTGATCTCCTCCATCACTATGAATCAAGTCGATCATTTTTCGTCCTCCTCCTCCCGTGTAGGCAGGTGGTAAGGGATTACCATATGCTCCTCCTCCTCCCGTCTCTTCTTGTTCAAATCCTCCTTCATCTTCGTCTCCTCCATATCTTCCTTCATCATCCCAGCCCTCTTCTACTCCTCCTCCTACTCCTTCATCTCCTCCTCCTCCTCCTCCTTCATTCAGTCCTCTCCTCCTGCTTCTTCTTCTTCTCTTCTTTGTTCTGCCTCCGAGAATTCACTCACTTCGGCGGTCTCTGTCGACATGATGTCGTAGTAGTAATTAACAGGAGGACAGTGTCAGCTCCTATGTTTGGTTTTTGTTCGTTTGTGTTCTGTTCCTCCTTCAGTCGATTGACTAGTGAAGAGAGAAACTAATAGAGAGGGTAGAGTGAGATTCCCTGTCCTCTATGAAACACTGTTTGTATGTTTGTTTTTGTTTGAGAAAAATAGTCTTTGAGACTTTCTCCGATTTCTTGTTCTCCTTACTCAGATTACTTTCTCCTCCTTATTTTATATATTGTATAGTATGAGGCACTTGGACCTACACACAGATAGTAATAGAGAAGCTAGAAAAGCTCTCCTTGAGAAGTCGACAGTCGGTCGGATAGGTTCTCAGACCTACCTTTAGAAAACGATCAGAGAGTTGCAAAAATACTCTGACGTATGTGTGAGATAATGCAGATAAATGCACAAACTAGAAGGGTAGAGTGTTGTGCTCCTGTCCCTATGCTTGTTTGTGTTTTGTGTGTGTTCCTTCACTCTTCTGTCCACCTCCTTCTTCTTGGTCTCTGTGTGAGAACAGCAAGAACGACAGAGAGTTTGTATCTGATGTCTCCTTGTGAGCACACAGATATGGATTGGGCTAGAGGGTACGAGACACCTGCTTGAGACCAATCAAATTATTTGTTTTGTGAAAGAGTTATGAGGGAGCTTTGTTGGAGTATTTGTTTTCGTCTGACGTCCCCGTGTGAGACAGGTCAGTGAAAATTCACTCTGTTGCCTGTGTGGCAAAGCAGAAAGAAATCACCCTAGTGATGTGGACTCCACTGAATGTAATGCCCCCAGCGATAGCTCGTAAAAAGTCGGTAATACAACCAAACACAGTCCTCAAAAGATGAGAATGATGTCTCGTTATATTAGCTCAGTGAAGCCAAAAAGGAAAACGGCAACAGACCAGGAATAAAATGGCATCAGGTCCAATCCGGACAAATAATACTGAAAAACAAGCTGGTGCACCTGTCACCAGGAAAAGGTATTTTTTCCTGCTATCCGGGGGGTGATGCCTACAAGCCATAGTGTTCTTAATAAGAGTTCATATGTTCGTTGTAAATATCTGCCTACTTGAAGAGTTGTAGACAAACTCACACTCCAAACGCTCGACGTCACGGTGATGGAGGCTCGATCGAAGGCTTCACTGTTTGTCTTTCGTTGAGCGAGCTGTACAGCTCAGTGGACGGTGTGCCAGCTAGAGGTTTTCCGGACGGGCTATGAAACCTTCCAGTATTTGCATCTCACCGAGCCAGTAAAAAGAACTTTGACTGACTTGATAGTTTGAAATCATTTCTGCACGAAATCGAAAACAAATTAGTAAAGTCGAAACGTCGTGCAGAGGAGAATCTAACGGGCCGGTCAAAAAGAGTGAATTGTCAACGGTAAAGGTTTTGGCCGGTCGTTAAGGTGCTCAGTCTGATAAAGTGGGAAGCGTAAAAAAAAGTAACAAAATTATTTGTATTTATTTATATTAATAATACATACGCTGGCTTCTGTCGATAAGTGAGTCGCGACCCTTGTTGGATGTATTCTGAGAGAGCGGTGTCGGTCACGCATGTACCTTCGGATGGAAACTACCGGTATTTGTCTTGCCAGTGGCAAGTTTTCTTTTGAAACTCTCGCTCCGCTTGCGTGCCAACTCTCGCACTGCTTTGAGTCCACCCTTACTCTTCGCTAAATTGGCCATGGTTGACCCTGGCCGCTTTATCGGCTTTATCTTGCATGCTTGGGGCGTTGCCCGCTGGATTATCTGCGAAGCTCGCTGTTTTTCTTCCTGCTCGCACAGCTTGTCCATCTTTGCCCCAAACGCTTTCAGTTTCCTGGCTTTCTCGCGCTTCTGCCGCACGAAGAACTTGGCCCAGTCTAGCTGGTCGTCTGTGGTGATGAGCTCACTCGCGACTTTTCCAGCTGCGTGCTGCTTCTCTAACTCCTTAGCCTCGTAGTTGAAGTCCAGCAAGCACTGCGCTCGCATGGTCTGTTGCAAACCAGAGGTGATGTCCTCTCCGTGCAGCTTGTGCAGCTTCTTCAGCTGTGCTTTATCCATGCCGCACAACACCAGGTCCATCACTGGCAGCGGCATCAGCGGACATTTGGCGGACCTCACAACAGCGTCCAGGTCTTTTTTCAGCGCCGCCATGCACAGATCTTGCAGGCTGTACAGTTCTGGCACATCAGTGCTGCCCAACGCAGGGGGCGATTCACCGTCAGTGGACTTTGCGGGTTGCAAACCCTCTGCTTTGGTGGGCTTTTTGTCCGAGGAAGCACGCAGCTGTGCAATAGACAGGACAGTTGGCGTGAAAAAGACATGAAGGTGTCCTGGGGAAGGCTGCGGAGGCCCAGGTTTTTTGTCGGCGGTACTTGCACAGAGCTGTGCGATAGAAACGACAGCGCGAGCCGGCGAGCTCAGAGCGTGCAGCTTGGGGTTGGCAAGGGAAGTTGACGAGTCAAGCTTGGTAGCAGTAGTTGGAGGCAGAGGGTCAGTGCGGCGGCGCTTCTTAGGCGGCTCTTGTTGGCCCTGTTGCACTGTGTTGGCGGCAGCGGCGCCACAGTCAGATGCACGTGCCTCTTGGGCATGCAGAAGAGCAGTCTGTTTCGCGCCGGAAGAAGGCTGAGAGACCGAGGAAGGAGTAGGCGAAGTCTTACCGCTGGACCCAGGAGTTGCCACCTCTATCCACTTGCGAAGCAAGCGCTACAGCAAAAACGCGTCACTGAGCATGTTCTTTCTTTTTCTGATTCTTCTTCCCTGTTCCTCCTTCTTTTTTCTGCTCTCTGCCTTCTGCCTTCTGACTTCTTCTGCTGCCTTCTTTCTTCCTTCTTCCTTCTTGCTTCTTCCTTTTCCTATACAAGATACCTTAAGACGTTGTTGAAGCGGGAGGTATTTGTCGCCATTCGGAATGCGCCGCCGCAGTTCGTTGACTGTCCGACCAACCTTGGATTTCTTCACACAAACACATCACATTCGTGTGCGCGACCCACCTCTGTCGAAGAGGGAGAGGAAATAGATTTTATGTGTAACACTCAAGGAATCTTAGTGAACATAAGGTTTATATATTAATTTGATACGGATTTGAAATAAAGTATACCAACTTCTTTCTTTCTTCTCTTTTCTTCGTTTGCTGATTTTGTGTATCTCGAGCAACAACAGGAACAATGAAGACAGTTGCAAAAAGGAGACCTGCTAAAAATGAAAAAAGGATTAACAACATTAATTAATTCAAAACAAACAAACAAACAAAAAATTCTCCCTGTAAAGCGTTGCTTACTATAACAACAACAACAACAACAAACAAACAAACAAACAAACAAGCAACAACAACAACAACAACAACAACAACAACAACAACAAAATAAAACAAAACAAAAAAAACAAAACACAAAACAAACAAAACAAAACAAACAAAAAAAAAAACATTCCCCAGCTACCTCGTACATATCATGCGCACGTCCCCACATCTCTCTTCTCCAACATTATCAACCAGATCGACCAACATATGCACGACACATTCTTGCACGTCTTTGGCGTAGATGCAGGTGCCTTCACCGCTACCCGATGTCGTGCAGAACTCAGTTCGTGCTCAAGCCTGCCGCCTGTGCACTCATGTGGCATCGGATTATCTGAAAGGCCCCATCGCCTACGCTGCGTCACTTGCAGACGCTGCACCCAGGATTTGAGCTGCGCTCGAGATAGTGAATCCTAGCTATGTTGCTAATACTTTAAATGATGATGAGAAATACATCCTAACCCTCTCCCTCTCTTCTTAGAAGTCCGTCCTACTCTGGATCGGCTGCGCGCTCAGGCGAATGAAAACCCAGTAACGAAGCACCCGAGCCGCACCGACCTCTATCCCTATTACCACTCTCCTTCCCCTTTGCGATGACCCTACCTCTCTCTCTTTCCCCTCATTTATTCAACACTGTGCTCTTCCCTCCTCTCCATTTTTATCTGCTCGTGGCGATGTTGAAAATATGCATTGCGTTTTTGCAAATTGCAAAAATGCTTCCTTGCTGAGCACAACTTTCAGCGTTTTGAGACCTGGCAAGTGTCCCTGACGTTTAACGAGCCCGTCAGAATGCTCTACTCGCTGAAGGAGCTAATCTTGCCCTTACATGCCCACCCATCCACTCATATCTCTTACTCAAAGATCATGCATGGGATCTCATGGGGCAAAGACGCGCTGGCCTCGTCGATCTATCAAAAGAGCGGCCATCCGACCTAGGACCTTATGCCTGTTATGCATGCAAAGCTACCTTTCTCACTCTATCTGCTCTTGAAACACACACTGACAACACATGTACACACAAGCGCGGATCAGCTGCTAAGCTCAAGCACGATGGCCTTGTAAAGCTATTGTATGAGGATGTGTCAAAGGTAGGTGGGATGAGCTCGAGCCTAGTTACTACAACGATGAGAAAAGATGGGTCGACCTCGCTGTTTTCCCCTCTGCGAATGCTACCTCTCCGCTACAGCTTGACACTGATCTAGCCGTCACCAACCATCCTATGTCGAAGATACAATGAGCGACGTCTATGCTGCCATCGAGAATCGTGAAGCCGAAAAAATCAACAAAAACGCGGAAGGATGCAGGGCGCAGAATGCATCCCCTTTGTCATGTCTAGCTTCGGTGGATTTGGAACGCAGGCCCAAGTCTTCATGAGAAACATCGGCGAGCAGGCAGCATTTCATTTGCCATCGATCTACACTCCACAAGCGTACGCCCTACGGATCAAGGCTATCCTTCATTTTGCAGTCCATCGCTGGAATTACATCAACTGGATGCATCAACTCAACAAGTCCAACTGCCTAAATCCGCGCAGACTCAGGGAATCGCGACGATTTGAGTATAGTTTTTAGATTATGAGCTATGTGACTAGGACTCCATTAACTTATGTTATTATTACTGTTTGTTTAAAGTTTTTATCATTAAAATGTTTTTGTCGTGTGTAATAATAATAATAATAATAATAATAATAATAATAATAATAATAATAATAATAATAATAATAATAATAATATTGATCTGTCATGGCTGAGCCCGAGGGCCATGCGCCTCCATCCCTCGACCCGACAGGGACTACAGTGAGTATGTTGGGGAGGGAAGAGTGACTCTAACCATCCTGCATAGAAGGCCCCAAAAGGAAGTCCCTACTACCCGCACAGTGTCGGGTACCTTGCAGGAAATCAACTACAAATGATTGATCTTCCCCGCGTGAGAGCTCCACGAGACTGGGTAGGTCCCGCATGGAGGTACTCACAGGGGTAGCAGACATTTCATGCGGTCTGCCAGCGCATGAGGAAGTTTTGTGGTAAGTGTCTGGGACGCCTCGAAACCCGTCACCACCCCTAGATCTCGGAATGTAAATACCCCTTTGATCCCACGTGGTGTATGTCTTATAAAAAACAACACAACGACATGGCCTCGGAACCAACGCAACAACATAGCCTCGGAACCCACATCGACATAGCCTCGGAACCCACACAACAACAGAGCCTCGGAACCAACACATCGACATAGCCTCGGAACCCACACAACAACAGAGCCTCGGAACCAACACAACAACATAGCCTCGGAACCAACACAACAACATAGCCTCGGAGCCAACACAACGACACAGCCTCGAAACCAGTGGGAAGAGGCCCAACCACCTCCTCTTCCCGTGGGATGCCATACTGTGCACCCCTCCATAATAGTAATAATAATAATAATAATAATAATAATAATAATAATAATAGTAATAATAGTGCTTCTCTGTCAATGGCTGATGCATTTCTGCACATGCGCCTCCATCGTCTCACCCGTGAGGGGAGTACGAAGAATTGACGATAGCTGTAATGACACCCCCGCAAGGGCAGTTCCAACACTTCCAGACGGACCGGTATGTTCAATGAAAATACTGGTCCAGACGGACCGGTATGTTCAATGAAAATACTGGTGGCACCGACGGGAATCGAACTGGCGACAGGGCCCAGATGGTAGAACTTGACCACTGGGCTATCACGGTGTCCAAAATAATAATAATAATAATAATAATAATAATAATAATAATAATAATAATAATAATAATAATAATAATAATAATAATAATAATAATAATAATAATAATAAACTTTTCCTCCATTAAACCTTGCTTACTGTGGGGGGAAAAAATTGAACCTTGCTTACTGTAAAAGGCAATTAAACAAAAACAAAAAAAAAAAAAAAAAAAAAAAAAAACGAACCTTCAAAATTTCTGGTGTCATTAGTAGAGACTCCAGTTTTTTCACCACTTCCATAGTTTCCTGCACGCGACTGTATGAACTTGTAAGACACTCGACACAATCATTACCTCATTTTCAATATTTGCTCCATCCACTTGATGCAATTTATGTTGCAATCGCAGCACCTCACGTTCCATGCCTACAGAAGAGTCTGGTGTGTTTCTGACAGCGTCAAAGCACGCTCGAGGCCTACCTCGAATTACTTCGAATCTGTGGTCACAGTACAGTGGGAGTTGCGGTTCCCTATCTCTCTGACACGGCCTGGGCGTGTGATGATTACTGTGGAATGAGCGCGTGCAAAACAAAACAAGAACAAGAGGTATCCTGTGTAGCACCTAGTCTTACCTAACAACCTTTTATCTTTTCTCTATTCCAGCGAATTCAAGGAAGCGTAAATTGCACAAGCATAGACTCAAAAACAGAAATTTCTTCCCGTGATTTGAATATGATTATCAGGTTTCCTCCTCGAGTGACTGTCGTCGATCCTCTTCCATGAAAGGAATGGAACCTCTTCCATGACTGCAGAAAAACACAAGGCGGAAAAGTCGGAAATGCACATAAATCGCCTCTTGGGCCGTACTGTCCCTCGAGAACAAAGAGGGAGGAAAAGCACAGAGGGAGGAAAAAGAAAAGGAGAGAAGGACAGTGACGGAGCCGAGTGCCTCAACCCAACTTCATGGGCGATAACTTGCAAAACTAAAGCTTCGAGTTTCTGGACGGTGACGCAAATAGGCCAACGTATGTCCAACGACAATGCCACAAGGTACAACGAAAAAGAAATATAATTCGTATGGAGGATTATGAGAATCGCTATGAAGTACTCTATGACTATGTTAGTACTTATGTTAAATATCCGAACATTCATCGTCGTTCTGATCATATAGACAGGACGTCTAGATTGTGCGAAGGTAGTTTCATTAATGCCAGTACCGGGTATCAGCAAGAAACAATTTGTTGTGTGCATATGTTTCCTATTATCGTGAAGTTTTTGTTCGTGAAGCGCTTCGGACTTTTCCATTCAGCTGGAGAACATCTCATAAACTTCTCGTTAAGTTGTCTACGTATGTATTTCCTTTCAAGTCTGACTAAGCACATCATGATGGACTGTCCAGCGCAAGTGCATCATCCGTCAGCTCCCGCTCAGCTTGGGACTTGCTCAAAGACCCAGCCAGCGAAACGGTCACAGCCAACCCATTTTTCTCATCCAACTTGCTATATTCAAACACAATTTTATATGCGTCTGTCCATCCAACCATCCACTCCTATCCAATATCTTCGATACACAAAGTATTGGTGATGCTTGGCGTTCAAATACGTCAGAAGAAACGAACACTTGGATCGCAAAATTAGCAATAAAAATTATATATTAGACCTTCAGTTGGATAGGTACCAGGTACACATAAAAGGTGTGCTAAATGTTTGACCAGTGTCCCGAACTTGCTTGGTTTAGGTATTGAGCGTTGGCTGTCCTGTGTTGGATTCCTTCTTGCAGGGTGGCTTCAGAACGGTCAGCTAATCTCTTCCTCAACATGCGCACATACATGCAAACAGACCCGTCAGATAGCCCGTTGTTGGCGGTGTGGTGGGTATGAAGGGCGTCACAGAGATCTCGGGGGAGTCGGCCACGGGCAAGACACAGTGGGTGCTGCAGCTCTTGATACAGGTGTTTTGCCCCCCCCCCCCCCCCCCCCACCCCCCGGACAGTGAGGCATGGATTGATGATATATACATAAATATGTCTGCAGGCTCAGTTGCCGTCGGAACTAGGTGGACTAGATGGCGCGTCCTTCTTTCTCTGCAACGAAGGTGGATAATATAGATAGATAGATATTTAGCTACCCAGCTTGTGTGTGTTTAGATTTTCCCAGCAAGCGTCTGCAGCAGCTAGCACAGGCCTACCACCGTAAACACCCCTGGTGCACTTACTTACTTACTTACTTACTTACTTACTACTTACTTTACTTACTTACTTACTTACTTACATACATACATACATACATACATGCGTGTAGGACGGCCGACTTCGATTTTTTGACGCAAATCTATGTTGACTCGGCCAAGGTTATACATACGTATACGTACATACATACATACATAAATATATACATACATACATACATACATACATACACACAAACATACATACATACATACATAAATCT
>WBZZ01001476.1:60000-65000 GCA_019918135.1 Paulinella micropora
CTTCTCCGAAGCAGATTATAATGCGCATCATCAAGGGCTACCCATCTTGGGAACTCCTTAGTTCCAAAGACTTGTCTTAGGATGACTCGCAGGCCATCAGTAAGATCGCTGCCTGCCTCTCGCTTGTCCCACATCAGTTGCTGCACCATCTTGACGTCCTGCTGAAGGGCCCACTTGTCCACAGTCGAACACCAACCCTCGAGGTCCTTCTCTGAGCTATTTAGGAGCTCCTGAAGCCCTTGTTGTAGATCCATTGAGTCCCTGAGAGCGCCTTCGGCCTCCGCAGTCCAGTCGGATTTGACTTGAGATGCGATGACAGGAAATCGCTTCTCCGGTAGAACACGCAGCCGTCCATAGAACTTCAGTTGCGCCGCCCGCCGCAAACGCTCCGCACTCAAAGAGCGCGCCAGAAAGAGTGTAATCGACTTGCTTGTCTTAGGGCTGATGCCGAGAATCATCCTCATGGGGCGCAGCATTGCTGCCTCCAGCTTGGTGAGCTGCGATACGGGGGCACGCCAGACATCGAAGGCGTACTTCAGCTTGGCCCCCACAAGTTGATTCCAGCACATGAGACGATACCTAGCTTGTATCTCACCTGCACACCACAAAGAGTACCAACCTGCGGTGGCGACTTCAGTGACACGCGTAGCCCGCAGGGCCTGCTCCTTCCACTTCAGGTCGTCGGTGATAACCACTCCCAGGTACTTGTACTGACTGGTGACACAAAGCTTCTGGCCGCGAAACAACACCACGGGCTCACCTCGCTCCCTGATACTTGGTCGTTTCGCCTTGCTCGACGTGTAAATGGGCATGATTTCCGTCTTGCCGGGCTTCAAGTTGACTTCCAGCCGGTAATCTTCCGCGAACTTGGCCACAACATTGACCATCTTCTGGAGCTCGGTGCGACTGTGAGCGATGAGGGCCACGTCGTCCGCGTAGAGAAGTGCCTTGATGTCGTTCAGCCGCTTTACATCCGTGATCTTGAGGGCACTCGCCAGCCGATCACACAGCTCATCCATAAAGACGTTGAAGAGTGTGGGAGAGAGAGGGGACCCCTGTTGGACGCCTACACCCTCCAGTACTTCGGGGGTGAGTGCTCCATCAACTAGCACTTGCGACGAAGTCTGCTCGTAGCACCTGCGTAGCGTGCGCCAGAACTTGCCCCTTACACCCAGCTTCCAGAGCCTCTCAAATAGACCATCTCTCCAAACAGACGGGAAAGCCTTGCGTAGATCGACGAACAGGACATACGACTCCCGCTTCTGCTGCTGACGCCCCTTCAACCTCTGCCAAAGGTTAAAGACCTGATCCGTAGTGCGACGCTCCGGGCGGAAGCCTCCCTGCTCTGGACGTAGCTTATCCGGGCCATCCACGAAGAGCGTTAGACGAGTAGCTAATAAGGACAGATACAGCTTACCAAGGCAACTAATAATCGAGATATCCCTCCAGTTGTCAGGATCCGTAGGATCCCCACCCTTGGGGATATTGACGATGATTCCCTTGCCCCAAGCTTTTGGAGTCCTCTCGGCTTCTCGAATCCAGTTGAAGTACTGCGTTAAGTAGCCATTGATGTAGGCGCCGCCATACTTGAGCATCTCGTTCTTCACTTTGTCCTCGCCACAAGCTTTGTGGTTATTCAGGGCACGTTGCCTTGCAAGGACCTCCTCTTGCGTGAACGGCTTGTCCAGCTCTTCGCAAGTGTCTTCACCTACTTCGTGCTCCTTCATAGCCCGGGCCACCTCATCTCTGAAGCGATCGTTCCAGTGGAACTGCCGCTTAGCTTCGGCTTCCTCCCACTCCAGCGAGCCTGCTTCTGCACAGCACTCCACCACAACAGCCGCACTTGCCGGATTTTCCCGTGGCTTCACCGAATTTTTCCGAAATTCCTCCCACCGAGCGACCTTTTCCGGCAGCGTACACGCCAGTGAGCCATCCTCCCTTTGCACCGGCGCGGAGACCTTCGTTCTGCGTGCCCCGCCAAGCCGCTTCGCGAGTAGCCAAAAGCGCTTTGAGGATTGCTCGCGTTGGCATTTGACCGCTTCTTCCTGCACTTGCTTGAAGGAGGCGGACTTCTTGGCCCGAGTTGCCTTCCGAATTTGCTTGCGGAGCCGTAGCCAATTCAGACGGGCTTCCGCATTCGATTCATCCCTCCTGTATGCTGCGTAGGCCTCCCGGCGCTGCTGAATGAGCTCCTTTAGCTCCCCGTCGAACCAATTGTTGGTGAAACGGGGTCGTATACATCTGGAGCCAAGGACCCGGTGCGCCGCCATTCGGAAGGACTGCGCCACTCGCTCGGTGACGTCATCTACCACCCGTTGGCTGTCGGCACCACCCGATAGGTCAAGCTCAGGCAGCTGATGCACTCCAAGCTTCTGTAGGCAATGCTGGAATACGTCATCGAACTTGTCGCGTAGATAATCCAGCGCTTGCTTCGCAGCGTGATCATTACCCGAGACACCAGCACCAATAAGCTTATCAACACGAAAGGACTTGTAAGGTTTCGCAGCCCGCTTTGGCCGGCGCTGGCCGCTCCACGTCAGTTCGGCCCATACTGCCTTGTGGTCCGTATCAAGATCATCTTCGCATACTCCGAACTTTGCTCCAGATGCCAAGCCAGGCGACGCGCAGATGTAATCGAGGAGGTGCTTGCCTGTGCCCATGCCGCGCTGCTCACGCCGGGACCACCAAGGACCCTTCCACTGGGCACGAGAAGCCGCTCAGATTTCGCAGGCCCGTAGCGACGAGGACAGCCGCGAGTCTCTTGCCGTTCTCCGAACGTACCGGTGCTCCCTTATCATCGACCTCCCCGTGCTGACCGACGATGCCCTCCTCTTTTCGGCTGCATGCCGGCCCGAGCTTCGCGTTGGCATCCGCCACCGTGACCACAAGACCTTTGGCTCCAAAAAATGCTATAGCTGCCTGCCAGGCCGCATACGCCTCTGACGACTCTTCTTCCTGCGTTTCCTGGGGAAAGTAGCCGTTGCCCACATAGATATCCTGAGCGCCGGTAACACCCGAGGCGATACGCAGCCACACTTGCTGCCGGTGGTCGACGGGGGCTGACACCAGGTTGCAATACGGACCAAGGAAGTTAGCCACCGCGAATAGAACCCCACCCTTGCAGCGATTTTTCTCGCTGACCTCCGCAGGTTTTCCAAAAATCCGGAATCCATCCAGGCTGCATTTGGAAAGTTGCTTCTTGCCCATGCGGTGCTCCTGAGCCCCGATGACTAGCCAGCCCTCGTGCTTGTAGAATGATGCCCATTCCGCCGTGCCTACGTTGTCGTATCCCGTTTTACCCTGCCAGTTGTGACTCGCGACGAGTAGCTTGAAGCCGGTATCGAACTGCTTGGAGCGGTGCTTCTTGGCTCGTTTCCGGACCCGACGGCCGCGCTTGGCTTCCGCCCTCGTGCTGCCCCCCTCTGCAGGTGCTTGCGCAGGTTGGTCCCCCACTGCACTGGCCGCCGAATGCAGGGGCACCACATGCACATCAGCACACTCAGACACACACTTAGGTGCATCGGCAGCCAATGCCGAAGACACCACCTGCACATCATCGACACATTCTTCATGCAGAGGCAAGACGCGATATCCCGTCGCAGCTTCCTCCTTCCGGACCGCCGCTTCCCCACGCAGATGGATGCGAATAAGCCTTCGGACACGTTCCCTGTCCCTGAACCTGCGCCCAAGGGCCACATTGACCCCTCTGCCGAAGAATTTGAGATGTTTGAGTTGCTGCAACGCCGTCTGCCTGCTGTCATCGTCCTCGTAGACCAGCTCCAGGTGACGAGACATTCGCTGGCCTTGCCACTCCATTACCGGGACCACCAGACCAAGACCGCTCATTTTGGAGGCGATCTCCTGTAGATTGGCGCGTTCTGAGAGCCCCCAGACAATCAGATTACGCCCGTCCTTGTCGTACCGATCTACCCGCCGGTACCGTCGAGGCGGCGGTGCCATCTGCCATATAGCGCCGCTCGCCTTATGTTGAAGCGCCGACCCGTGTGCCAGGTTTGGGGAGGAAGGATGAGGCGCAGCTAAGATAGCCTCTCCACGTGGTTCAGGAATTCCGTCATATACGCGAGCCCTCATCCTCCCATCCTGGGACATCGGGCCAGAGCCCGTCGAAGAGGCATTCCCACGGGGATTGTCCAGGTCTTCGGCGATTCTACCTTGTCCCATAAGGGCCACAGTGGTAGCTCCGTGCTTCGCGTATTTGTAATCCATTGAGAGTAGTAGACGGCCAATGTCGCTGGCCATCACCGCCGCGCCTCTTTACGCCGAGGAAAGCGCCCGTCCATGCAAATAGCATCGGCGGTATCTGCAACACACACTACACGCATTTCCGCCGGTGTCACTGGTCGCTGCCGCGTCGCTTCGTGCCCTTCGGCGCCCGCCAGCACCCCCAGCGTCGCCAGAACCTGCCTCACGCACTACACACACTCTCCATCGCATCGCCAACGCCTCTACTCTCATGCCTTATGGACTTTCAGCTGCTCCTAACAATACACATCATGAGGTACGGGTGTCCCCGAGTGGAGCCAGATCGGACGGCGTGCCGCTGAAACTCCTTCCCCCACGTGGGTATAGAAGGCGCGAACCTAGCGGTACCTATAGGGTCTTACAGACAAGTATAGTAATCCCAGCCGAAGCTGCTCAGTTAGAAATGCAACGCTGGAGGGTGTGAATGCATGGGGCAAGGCACGGCAACGCAGCAAGGCACTGGCAAGGCATTGGGACCGACTGAAGCCCCTCTCCAACGTGCGCTCATCATGTGTTCCAGTTAGGCAACCCCGAAGAAGCGAAGATAGGGAGGAGACAAAACCCAGATAGGATGAAGATAGGATTAACATGAAGCCGAAATGGAGCCGAGTTGGAACAGGTCAACTCAGCCCCATCTCGGCTCAATGTGAATCCTATCCTCAACCCATCTCGGTACTGTTTCCTCCGAATGCTCACCTCAACAAGATCACCAAACCGGAACTGGAAGCCCCCAGGCA
>WBZZ01001476.1:72500-85899 GCA_019918135.1 Paulinella micropora
AACGGGAACTGGTTGCTGTTTGCCTTGGTTGTTTTTGCTTCGCTAGTCTCCCACATTTTCCCACCATCTTTGATGCTTGCTTGTATAAGCTCAAGAAGATTGTGTTATTGGCGAAGTTGTTATTATTTGGTTTAGTAAAAGGATAGGCATCAATAAATATATTCTTTTATAACAGAACCGATAAAAGTGGCCTGTCCCATGCCTGTTTTTTTTTTACGCTAAACTTTGACAGCTCGCCGCACCATTTTCTGGGCAAGAATAAGCAAGGAAAGAGGATTCATTGCACAAGAAACGAGACAGAGAGACAGAGAGGGGTAGACGTGTCGGTTCTGTACCTATATTGCTCATTTTCTGCCATTCCTAAGGCTAGAAAGTGTGGCAAACGAACAAACAAGTCTTAATCTCTGTTGACACCTATACATACCCATCCACTATCTCCTCCACACACACATTACATCCATTTGTAAACACAGTGTGAGGACACCAAAGAGAGATAGGAGCGAAGGGTAGAGTGTAGTTGGTTGGGTGATAAGGGGTCAAACATATACTAACAGTAACGAACCCTGTACACACACCTACAAACCACGTCTTGCTCTCTATCTACCATCCTATTTCAGACTTTACAGACACCCAATTGTGTCTCCTATCGACAACACACACTCGTTCTGTCATTTATTGCTCACTTCCAAACATCCATAGGGTGCAAACAAATCAAGAGCAAACACAAACAGACAGAAAAACAGAAAACGAGTGCTGTGCAACAAAGTCTGTTTGTGCAAACTAGCTCATACTCAACCCTCCTATTGCAGCAAATTTGCAGGGGATAGGGAGGCTAGTCAGTGGCAATATAGGCCAAGCAATAAGGAGCAAAGGTGACGTCACAAGGACGATTCAGTTGTCAATTTTCGCCAATTCCAATTTTGCCGAAATTTTCAGACGAAAAATCACTCTCCTACCTACACACTCTACTTCCATCTCACCCACCTGTACTCAAAAGGTGTCCTAAGGTCAGAAGAAGGATTCTAGAGCAATACAAGAGTGGTGGCTCACAAAAGAGTCCTACACCACTTTGGGTTTTTTTGTAAATTTTGACATTCCAAATTTTGTCGAAATCACAAGCAACAAATCTCCTACCTACACGCTCCACTTCCATCTCACCCACCTGTACTCAAAAGGTGTCCTAAGGTCCGAAGAAGGATTCTAGAGCAATACAAGAGTGGTGGCTCACAAAAGGGTCCTACACCACTTTGGGTTTTGTTGTAAATTTTGACATTCCAAATTTTGTCGAAATCACAAGCAACAAATCACCCTCCTACCTACACATCCCACTCCATTCTCACCCACCTATAACAAATAGGTCTCCAAGGGTCAGAACAAGGATTCACAAGCAGTACCTCTACTGTGGTTCTCCAAGGAGTCAACACCTACGTTGCACTCGGTCGGTTTCGTTCTAACACACATACACACATACACACACGGAACTACCTCAGCTGGAAAGGGAATAAATAATTTTGGAGTCCTCCGAAAGGGACTGGATACCCAACAGAGGGTTCCGAACGAAAACACGGTTCGAGCAGCCGGCTCTTCTGTCCTTTTCCTCAACCTATTTGGGAAAAGGGGCCGTACCTTCTGACAATTTCAGAAGTATCGTTACCAAACAAACCCTCAGCAACGGAGTCGTGTCTGTATTTCTAGGGTGCCTCAATTTCTCTGCAACTGGCAGGTGTTAGCAAGGCGTGAGCTTCCCCTACCAAAGGGGGGGGGCAACGAACGAACCGAACACCAACCGACCAAGCCACACGCTGCTTACTGCAAGACGACCAACAGCAAACGTCTTGACCAAAACAAAAACAAATTGCTGAAAACCTCGGCAAGACGGCCGCCCAAAGGTGCCTTGTCCCCCATACTGACACCTCACCACCTGTTCGTGCAAGACGTATCCCCAAAAAGAAACGTCTCCAAATCAACGAACCCACTGTGGTGCAGGCATTACCAAAAATGAGTCAGTGGGATTCTCCAGACCAGGATGCCGGACTAGAAGCCTTGGGCAGCGCGGGGACTGCTAGCAATACGAACGCTGGTGCTGGCCTATTCCAGACACCAGTGCCCATTCATGATAGCAAGAACACCCCTCAACCCCAATCCCCATGGAGGGATGGTAACAACGCTATGCTTGTGGCCCGAACGCCACTTCCATGCGTCCCAGTTCCCACGGCTAATCTGGACATGACGGGAACGCCAGGGTGGCCTATCTCCCCTGCAGCACCCAACCAACAATATGCCTTCCCTGATGCAGCCCGACATATTCCTAATAATATGTATGGGGACAACACTCACTGGGCAAGAGCAACCATGTCGGTAGAAGGTAAAGACAAGGTGGTGGGTTTGACGGCCACGGGTCATCAGTTCATAGATAACCGATCCATCCAGGACCTTCTCACGCTGTGGGAGGAGATATGTATGGCCCGAGACCGACTCCTCGATGAGGCTTGGCCAACATACCACTCTCTCATCCCACGTCTGAGACTAACCCTCCATAGCAGCAAGTACACCAGTGAGAACCCAGCTCTTACTGTCGCTGTCAATGCACTCGATGCTAACCAAGCCGACACTTTCTATTGGCCCGAGGCCACCTACATAAGCCGTCTCCAGGCTAACCTCAAGACTAGGGCCACAGTCACCCTCAAGGGCCTTGACAACGTCACTGCCGTGTGGGACCGAGCCTGAAGAAGGTCGATTATGGAAGTATAGGCCACATCGTCCTCCCACATTCTCCTCGCCGCATCCTGAACCAGGTCGACCGTGATGTGAGGCTGTGTAACATACCCCCAGTCTGCGGCTAGCACAAACCGTCGGAGCATGTAATGGGGTAAGTCCGAGGGGATAATCTTGTTCAAGGCGACCATGTCTTAACCGTAAGCCTGCCAGTTATGCCAGTCTGTAGTGAGTAGCGTTTGGGACGGCCACGCACCAACAAGGCTGTTCAGCAATTGCTTTACGTCTGCACACGTGAGCGCATGACTTGCCACAATACGATCTAGGGCTGGATAAGCCATTAGGAGCTTAAGGCCTTCACGATATGTGAGTCTCGCCGATTGGGTGTGTACAGCAAAGTCAAAGTTCACCTGGTCTCTGACTGCACTTCGTGCCGCGTCGACCCGCTTATGACTGGCGTCTTTGGGTTCGGGCTTTGGCGACTGGCGACGCTCTAGGTGTGAGTCTCTGTCTAGGTCTATCTCCTTCGTCACACCACGCGCTCTCGTTACCCTTCGGAAGGTAATGATAGAGCTACCATCCGGTATCGGGGTTCCTCCCTCACCTGATCCACTAATGACGTGTACGGCAATTTGTATCCGCAGGCAGTCAGAGATGGCTTGCAAGATGAGGTCCACCACCGTTAGGTAGTTGATGATGTAGAGGACCGCAGCCGGGTGTGGTACGATTGGGATTCGAGCGGAGTCTGAGCCGTCAAGGAGTACACCGTAGCAGTTGGGAACCTTCAGCCATGTCGCAAATTCCGACATTTTGCCGAAAGGGTCTGTTGCGGTTTCCACTGCTTCAAAGAAGTGTACAAGCTCATTGTATACGTTTGATGTATGTGGGATGATTGCATCCCTCCAGTGCTTTTGTTCCAGCAAGCTCCTCACCAACTTAGTGAAGTCCGACTTCGCTTCACTCCTAATGGCAGTCCTATCCGGGATTGCTAAGGCTGAACCACAACAAGGGCGAACGCATGGTGAGACTTTTGTCCGAAATATCCTTACCCGAGCACAGGACTTGGACAATACCAACTTTAAGATCACACGGTTCCGAACTGACCGTATGTGCGAGGTTGCCACATGGACAAACGCCAGCTTCGTCTCCTCCATCTTTTCATCCGACAAGGTAGAGAGGGAAAAGCGAGCTGATGTGTTACTCCGAGCTATGATAACCACGGGCAGCACTCTCGAAGACCACCAGGTCAAATCGGGGCAGACCTTTGACATGTGGACCTTTGTCACCGGCGACAACTGGTCACAATGTCGTCAATCGTGGTCAAGTTCTCCAAGGAGTCCCTATAACTCCTCGAGCTCCTCTAGCTCACCGTATGTTCTGCCTCCACCTACCCTTCCATTTGGGGGAGCGACAAACTCGGGCACACCCAGCACCCGACAGTCCAACCCATACTCGGGGGCATCCAGTCCCAACACTCAGGCCAGTGGAGCGGCACACCCATACCTGCCTCCTCCATTACCGATGCCTTACCCATACTACCCACCAACATCGGGCTTCGCGTCCCCACCACCTCCGATGTCGCCACCACCAACATACCCGCCACCAAGGAGCGGAGGCTCATCGGACGGCAAGAAGGGCAAGCGAAAATATGGTGACGGTGACGGATACGGTCAGGGTGTGGTAAAACCTTTATCGCATTTTCCGCCTATGCCGGGTCCGTACAATAACCCGTTTGGTCTGTTCAATGAGACCTTCATGGGGCCGTACCATACCAACCCGAGTGCGGAGTGTTGTGACTATATGATGCACTCCGTTGCCTTCAATGCTCTTGACGATTCGAGACTATGGGTCGCACCATGCCAATGGTCGAACTCGTGCCAAGACCAACACCCACGCCAGGGTCAAGAACGGGTGGAGCCACTGAAGTGGTACATTCACCGTTGGTATGTTGGCCGGTCCAAGGTCAAGAAGGACGGCAATTGGGTACCCAATCCTAAGGACAATCCCACTATGGGCCTCCGTATTCCCGACGTCAGACAAGACGGAACGACGTTCTTCTTGTTTCCGGGGCAAGACCCGTCCTGGCTTGCCCAGTACTCCGCCGAGGCCAAGAATCGAGTGGCCCAGTACCAAGCCCAGGGTAAAAAGTACGATGAGGTGGCATGCTATATGCCAGGGAAGGAACACCTAATCGGTAAAACATATATACATACACACCCCCACCGACCTGAGCTGCCCCTATGCTTAATGCAGGCGCCAAAAAGGCAAAGACGGGGAAGAGGAAGAACAAGACCCGATAGTCTTGCACCCACCAAAGCGGTGACGTCTGTGTCAGCATCACGAGGCACCTTGCCCTCGGGAGCGCCCTCCTTGCAACCGAGCGAGACAATGGTGACCCGTGGCGACCAACAGCCAAAGGCGCCCAACACGGGGACAGCCGTCGAACCGCCATACCCAGTGGCTCCGACTCCTCTTCTTCCGGTCCCGGCCCAACTGCCGAAGGACACGTTGTATAAACCAATAGAGGCTACGACCTCACCGGTAGATAGCGTTGAGACGAGGGATAAGGATATAAAGATGGGTAGCGACGACAACCGTCGGGAGCGTGTGCCGAACGAGTCGGCCGCGGTCGCTGATCTCAACATAGAGGTCGGTTTACTCAATCCCTTACCCAAAGACACCGTCGCAAAGGCGACGCCTGCCGTTGATCCTGACACGATCACATCAAGTACATGTCATGGAAGGGCACCCAATACGCCCTCGGACCCTCGCGCGCGAGACCTACCAGTGTCCAGCAGGTAGCAAAACCCGCTCCTTTTGTGAACAAGGTAAATAAAACGTATGCAGGGGCGAAATCATACATTCATAATACTCACATAAGGCCTTCCCTAATGGGCCGGCGTGCCAGATTGACCAGAGGCACAGTCATCGGGTCCGATATAAATCACCCACGCATACCACGCCCAGACGACAAGGCTATCCAATCATTGCCGGTCGGGTACTCTCCTTCACCTTTTCGAACGACGACCCCACCTCATATGGGAACAAAACCATTGCCCCGTCTGTCCTACGTCAACTGGGGCTCAATCCACTGCACAACTCTGACCAACTCAGCGCAGCGGCGCGAACACAAGCGCGACAGTTTGCTGAGATGGAGTTGCAGGCCTTGGTAACCCGAGCTACACCAGTAGACCTCCCACCAGCGGAGGCACGTGATATGAGTTATACCAGACTATACTGGAAAGAACTCAACGGCTATCTAGATACCGGAAATGATAGCATGGCTCAAATCACGTTCGCAGGCAGTCAATTCATCGACAAATATGGACGCCTGTTCAATTTTGGTAAGACAGGCACACTCGGTTACATCCGGGGTGCCAACGACCAACGGAGCGAAATCATAGGTCGCGTTCCATTGACGATCGAATTCCCATCCGGGATGTCTTACACCATACACGTCCTAGTCGTCCCAGACTTCCCAGGCACTATTGTTTTAGGCAAACCCGACCTAAAGATGATGGATGCACAGCTCATGCTGGGACAAGACATAATCAAGTACGGTCGTGGACACCAGGAGTCTGAATTTCCGATTCTTAACCCGGAAACGGACCTCCCACGAAATCACTTCTATGGCGGAAGGGCGCAGGTTACCCTGATACCACCAGCTTCTCCTCTGCCTTATGATGGTCACCTCACGGAGCAAGCTCGCCCAACCCCAAAGGGCACGGCCTGGGTATACACCAATGTATACATCCCAGAGTCGGAGAACAAGCCGCCCGACCCATGGGAGGACTTTGAGAAGCTCGCGACCAAGAGGGACGAACAGATCCTGCTCCTTAAGCGTCAGGAAGACTCATGGCATGGCTTTGACCAGCCGGGTCAACTGAACAAGGGGGTACACCAATTTGTACGGGTCAAGACAAGCCTTGTCTTTCATGCTTCCAAACGGCTTACGGAGGACGACGACGTCTTTCTAAAGCTGAAGCAATCGTACAAAGGCGCCGACCCGATACAGCCGGACAGCTTAACGGCGGTACCCAAAATCCTAGCTGACCGCCTAGATCGGGGCGAAGAAATCACGATCATCCTTCCAATCCATCCCACCGTCATGTGGTGGAGAGATGTTTTGGATCGGGTAGTCGACGATCCTATTCCGATACCCAGCCGACAGTCCAAGCCCCTTATCGCCTTTCGTTTGGGGTCTGTTCAGGACGGGTTAGCCTACCGTACCAAGTTCATGACTCGCAAGGTCGATGACTTACGGGAAACGGCATTCCAAATCTTCCCAGGCTTCTATCATAAGTCCGCAGCGAAACAATACGCCGAAATGATAGCCGACCTGCAGGAGTTTGCCTCATGGGACACCCAATCCTCCACGCGATACCCGGGCAGGGACGCGAAGGACGAGATTGAAGACCCGGACTCTATACTTGAGTACCCGGATGACCCACGGGACCAAAAGCCCGTAGAGGAGATCATTGACGAGGTCATGGCGCGACAACGCGGTTCGCCAGACTTTGTCCGGGAGCTAAAAGCTCAATTCCTGAAAAACAAGAACTGCTGTTCGGCCCACTTGTCGCCGGCGGTATAACCCATGCCACCGCTAGGATAGAACGACAAGTCGGACAAACCATGCCCCGCCTCAAAGGATCACGCCTCAGTTACAAAGAGGAACAGATCTGCAAGGAAATGGTGCAGGACATCCTTGCCAAACAACTGATCGAGCCGTCGTGGTCGGAATTCCGATCGCCGGTCAGACTGGCCCCGAAGCCGGATGGCAAACAGCGCTTGTGCATCAACTATACGAGGCTCAACAAGATCATTAAGAGCGTCGAGGCCCCTATCCCTCGAATGCGCGATGGTCTTAACAGGCTTCGTCAGGCCAAATTCTTTACCAAACTTGATCTCAAGAACGGCTTCTGGAATATACCGCTCGACGCGGAAAGCCGCCCGTTAACTGCCTTCGCTGTCGGAGGGAGATTGTACCAATGGACAGTCCTCCCGATGGGACTGAAGACAGCTCCGGCGATATTCCAGGACTGTATGAACCGGGCTCTATCGGACCCGAAATATGGGGACGAACAATTTATAGAGACCTATGGCACACGAACCAGTATAGCTTCTGCTACATTGACGATATCGTGATCTACTCCGATACGGAGGCGGAACACCTGGCCCATGTGTCAGATGTGTTACGTCGCCTGGAGGCCTTCGGCTTGAAGCTGAACCTAGAGAAGTGCTCGTTCGCCAACGATCACATCGACTATCTAGGGTACAGGGTACAAGGAGGCGAAATAGTGCTGAAGCCGGAGAAGCGGGACGCCATTCGTTCCCTCCCGCGCCCTAACACAAACAACGCTACACTCCTTCCTGTGTATGGCCCAAGTCTACTCCGAGTTTATTCCCAACTTCCAAGACTTTGTCAAACCGTTACGGGACTTCTGCCTCAAAGGGGACCCGTATGGCGAATGGCCACCAAAGGCCGAAGAGAAATATAACAAGTTGAAAGAAGCTTTGACACGAGATCCTCTTACAGAGGCGGGTCGGTCCTAATCCTACCTGACTTTGAAAAGCGCTTTGTACTAGCCACTGACGCGTCCAAATATGCAGTCGGGGCAGTGCTACAGCAATATGACGCAACGCACCAGCAACTCCGGCCTATCATGTTCGTCAGCAAAAAGCTGACCCCTGAACAGGTGAACTACTGCACACGACAGCGCGAAGCGCTGGCGATCGTGTGGGCGTTCAGCAGGCTCAGAGAGTACTTGTGGGGCGCACCGAACATACTGGTTCAAACCGACCATGCCAATTTGAGATGGCTCATGGACAAGGAACATACGGGCCGACTAGCACGATGGCAGTCGGAACTAGCCCTGTATGATTTCACCATCGAGTACATCAAGGGTAAGGCAAACACGGTACCGGACAGCCTTTCCCGAATGCCGAGAGTCAAGGGCTCCATCGGGGACGGACTGGATCGGTTTGCCATGTATACACCAACGGCATGCCTAGTCGGGTGGACCGGCAACGATGACTGGTTGTCCACCGAACACATGCCGGGGTTTCGGGACACACTGCCTACAGGGATGGCATACCTTGCCACCAGCACCCATAGCTGGAGACCGGAATACACACCGGACACCCGGGAGCAGTTGCTAGAAAGCCTTGAGTCCATCCGCCGCGTTTGTTGCGCCCAGCACGACGCGGAGGACTGGCGGGATCTCCTCGAGGAGATCGACACGCAGGCGGATATCCTCAGTGAGGGTGACATTCGGGAAGGACAAACCCACGAACATGAACACTCCACGAACGCGTTCTTTGCCAATAAGGAACAATCGTTCTGGGTGCCGAAACATGTTCACCCATCACGATCTGCTACCATTGCAGCCGCAAACCAAACCCAACACACGACCACGACCACGACCACGAACAGCTTCAGAAGCAAGAGCACCGACTGGTGCGACTGGTGCGGTCACAGCCCGAGAGCCATAACTCCCGGAGAGAAAAGGAGAGCCCGAGAGACAGCGAGCGCAAGCGTGTGTGCGAAGGCACCGTGCGCAAGCCCGGCTTTCGGGGGGGAGCCCGTTCATTCTCCGGGCTAGCCGTGCAAGCTACAGACAGCCGGGTCAAGCCCCGCAGGGTCAGCAGATCGCGCAGGAGCGTATCCCCGTCTACTCCTGCTGGTGCCACGTGTTCTATCCACAGAGATTTCAGCTCGGGCAGCCTCGCGAGGTTTGTCATAATTAGGAGCCAGTCTACACTAACGGCGTTGTCGTTCCAGCACAGGTCTACGTGCATGGGAGCCGTCGGACCCATATACCTGTCCCAGACGACTTCGTGGACGCCCGAAGCTACCGCCGCAATGGTTTCCCCCGGAAAGGGGGCGCCGCCCCCACCGCCCGCGCCATCATCAGGGCGGCTGGGCGCCCTGTTCGGGGGAGCCCGCCACAGCTTCAGAATTTCTTGACACAGGGCCAGGCGCCCGTCGCGGTCTGCCAGCGCCCCTAGCCATCGCTCCGCCCCTTCCTGACTTTGTACGGATAGGAAAGCCAGTTCCCAGATCTTGCGCAAAAGGGCTAGAAACAGCCAGGCATATTGGTCGTGTGAGGGAACGTCCCGGTGCACGCTCTCCCACGCTAGGTAAGCTTTCTCCGGGGATGGCTCCAACAAAAGCGCAAGGCGCGCTTGGAAGCTTTGGCAAATCCCTACGTCCAACTGAATCAAGTCGTCTCCCCCGGCCGGCGCCGCGGCAGCGGCACGCAGCCCCGACGACGCGTTATTGTCGTCCTCTTCATTGTTATTCTCCAGGCCATTATCATTATAGCTGTAGACTGGCGTCTGCAGCTGAAAGCGCTCCTTCCGCCAGTACCAAGGTAGTTTCCGAGCTAGGAAACCGAACAAGACCTGCCTGTTCCAGCCGCACCGGCTCCACAGGCACATGAGGGCGCAAACCTCAGGGTCTTGCTTGCTTTCGCAACAATGGTCAGTGTAGCAAATCGCTTGCAGAGTATTGTCCCGAAAATCTGTCTGTCTTGGGCCGAGCTCGCCTTCAGGGTAGACGGGGGTGTTCTGCCCCGGGCATTCCAGAAAAAGGGGTTTATCTAAGGCGGGTCCGGGTCGTACATGTCTTTTTTTATTTTATTGGTATTTTGATTTTTACTTTCTTTTTTTTGGGGGGGGTAATCTTCTATATATATATATATACATATATATATAGGGGGTTTGTTGGAGTATTCGACTGCCGGTAAGGGTTGTTAGTCCTCACTCGTCACCGCGTGTGGGCTCCAAACCTGCGCATAACCCCACGGCGAGAGGGGGCGAATCCGAAGACCGACCCATCGCACTAGGGAATGACACTTGGAAGAGCACGACTGGCCGCACACATGTAGACGACCTTCTGTATGATGTTGTCATAGCAGTCGGGGGTTTTATGTAAAGGTTTGAAAAGAGTATTATGTATATCGGTCTTTAGCTCCGTCTGGATCCGCCTGGGTTCACTGGTCTCTTCTTGATCTTGAGTTCCGTCTTGATCCGCCTGGGCCTCCTGATATCCTCTCGATCGAAATATCCTCTGGTACTAGTAGCTTGAATTTTTTTTTTTTTGAGCCTGTTTATCGGTCCCTGGAATTTTTTTTTTTTTTTTTTGGGTTGTCCCTCATTTTTATTCTTTATGGTATGCAGCAGTTTTTCCGCAGAGTCTTGCGTGTCTAGTGTGTTGGTCCGTATGTTGTTGGTCCTGTCCCCTTACCACCGGTTTAGTTTATTGGATGCTCTTATCGGTTTAGTAAGGTAGGGAGACTAGGTCTAGATCTTGTTTCCTTGACGGTATCTTATTAATTCTACCCGGTGATTATCCTTACTTTCTTTTGGATTATATGCGTGCCCTTTAATATAGGTTCTTTCTTTTCCTTCTCGTTACAGTATATATTTATTTTATATATATATATATATATTCATATATATATATATATGGATAAACATATATTATTATTATTATTATTATTTTTCTGGAGGGGTGCACAAGATGGCAGTCCATGGGAAGAGGAGGTGGTTGGGCCTCTCCCCACGAAGGTGACCGCTTGGGGAGGGCGGTCACCGGGATATGCGCAACTCTCAACTGGGCATTTACTCGGTAGGGGTTCGGCCAGGCAGGTTGTGGGGTTGTCTGTTGGATTGTTGGTTGGCTCGTTTTTCTTGGCTGTTAGTTTGGGTCTGGTTTCCTGGTTAGCCCATTTTCGCCGAATTTCCTGCCGAGTAAATGCCTGGGGGCTTCCAGTTCCGGTTTGGTGATCTTGTTGAGGTGAGCATTCGGAGGAAACAGTACCGAGATGGGTTGAAGATAGGATTCACATTGAACCGAGATGGGGCTGAGTTGACCTGTTCCAACTCGGCTCCATTTCGGCTTCATGTTAATCCTATCTTCATCCTATCTGGGTTTTGTCTCCTCCCTATCTTCGCTTCTTCGGGGTTGCCTAACTGGAACACATGATGAGCGCACGTTGGAGAGGGGCTTCAGTCGGTCCCAATGCCTTGCCAGTGCCTTGCTGCGTTGCCGTGCCTTGCCCCATGCATTCACACCCTCCAGCGTTGCATTTCTAACTGAGCAGCTTCGGCTGGGATTACTATACTTGTCTGTAAGACCCTATAGGTACCGCTAGGTTCGCGCCTTTTATACCCACGTGGGGGAAGGAGTTTCAGCGGCACGCCGTCCGATCTGGCTCCACTCGGGACACCCGTACCTCATGATGTGTATTGTTAGGAGCAGCTGAAAGTCCATAAGGCATGAGAGTAGAGGCGTTGGCGATGCGATGGAGAGTGTGTGTAGTGCGTGAGGCAGGTTCTGGCGACGCTGGGGGTGCTGGCGGGCGCCGAAGGGCACGAAGCGACGCGGCAGCGACCAGTGACACCGGCGGAAATGCGTGTAGTGTGTGTTGCAGATACCGCCGATGCTATTTGCATGGACGGGCGCTTTCCTCGGCGTAAAGAGGCGCGGCAGTGATGGCCAGCGACATTGGCCGTCTACTACTCTCAATGGATTACAAATACGCGAAGCACGGAGCTACCACTGTGGCCCTTATGGGACAAGGTAGAATCGCCGAAGACCTGGACAATCCCCGTGGGAATGCCTCTTCGACGGGCTCTGGCCCGATGTCCCAGGATGGGAGGATGAGGGCTCGCGTATATGACGGAATTCCTGAACCACGTGGAGAGGCTATTTTAGCTGCGCCTCATCCTTCCTCCCCAAACCTGGCACACGGGTCGGCGCTTCAACATAAGGCGAGCGGCGCTATATGGCAGATGGCACCGCCGCCTCGACGGTACCGGCGGGTAGATCGGTACGACAAGGACGGGCGTAATCTGATTGTCTGGGGGCTCTCAGAACGCGCCAATCTACAGGAGATCGCCTCCAAAATGAGCGGTCTTGGTCTGGTGGTCCCGGTAATGGAGTGGCAAGGCCAGCGAATGTCTCGTCACCTGGAGCTGGTCTACGAGGACGATGACAGCAGGCAGACGGCGTTGCAGCAACTCAAACATCTCAAATTCTTCGGCAGAGGGGTCAATGTGGCCCTTGGGCGCAGGTTCAGGGACAGGGAACGTGTCCGAAGGCTTATTCGCATCCATCTGCGTGGGGAAGCGGCGGTCCGGAAGGAGGAAGCTGCGACGGGATATCGCGTCTTGCCTCTGCATGAAGAATGTGTCGATGATGTGCAGGTGGTGTCTTCGGCATTGGCTGCCGATGCACCTAAGTGTGTGTCTGAGTGTGCTGATGTGCATGTGGTGCCCCTGCATTCGGCGGCCAGTGCAGTGGGGGACCAACCTGCGCAAGCACCTGCAGAGGGAGGCAACACGAGGGCGGAAGCCAAGCGCAGCCATCGGGTCCGGAAACGAGCCAAGAAGCACCGCTCCAAGCAGTTCGATACCGGCTTCAAGCTACTCGTCGCGAGTCACAACTGGCAGGGTAAAACGGGATACGACAACGTAGGCACGGCGGAATGGGCATCATTCTACAAGCACGAGGGCTGGCTAGTCATCGGGGCTCAGGAGCACCGCATGGGCAAGAAGCAACTTTCCAAATGCAGCCTGGATGGATTCCGGATTTTTGGAAAACCTGCGGAGGTCAGCGAGAAAAATCGCTGCAAGGGTGGGGTTCTATTCGCGGTGGCTAACTTCCTTGGTCCGTATT
>WBZZ01001477.1:0-5000 GCA_019918135.1 Paulinella micropora
GCACTGTAATATATCATTTAGAATGTAATAAAAATTTAATTGCTGCAAGGGCAAACTTATTTCAGTAACAGAACATGATACTGATAGTTAAAATTACTAATTGAAAATTAGTGATCAGGTGGTGCCACTGATTCAACCTTTAAAAGTTTTCGATAATTACTTCTGAAGTTGGAGTGTAATAGTATAACGATCTAGATGTAGTATTATGCATACAGTATATCTCTCCTCTATCTTCTCTTTCTCTCTCCTCTCTCTCTTCTTCTTCGCTTTTATTGAGAGAACAATTTTACAATCGGGCTCAGGGAACGTCCACGTGAAAAGTATAGCTAGTAAGTTATACCTTTATCTAAGGTGGAAACCTAGTTATTCAGTTGATCGTATTAAAGGAAAATATTAAATTTGTATTTAGCGGCTCGGTGTTATATATATCTAGTATTAATATTATTAATATTAATATTTATGTTTAGATATATTCAGTAGTGATAATATTATAATATGATATGAACATATATGTTATTGTAAAAGTGTAGTAGTTTATGTCTGGCGCCCCCCCCCCCCCCTCTCTCTCTCCTCCTCCTCCTCTTCCTCTTCTTCTTCTTCTTCTTCTTTTTTTTTCTTGGATTCTTTTTATTTAGAAAGATAATTCTACAACTATAACTCATGAAGACACTGCAAACAGCTATTGCCCAAAGCAAATCGCTGATCGATGCAGTGACCAGTGTCTGGTGCGTAGTTATTAATATACTTCGAGTCCAGCGCTGCGGGCCTGGTTGATTAATAAATATTTCTTGAGTTCTTTTTTGATTTAGTTTAGTTTGTGAAAAATATTATCCAGCAACATGTTGTAGATTTTAGCAGTAGTCTGCTTGAAATGAGGATCATTTATGTCTATGTATAGTTTGTGTTTAAGATAATATCTCGTTCGATAGGTATCGGCGGTGCTAGTGCTAGTGTAATTATTATCGTGCATAGGTTGATTCTTTATTTTTGGTGAGTGTATATATGAGTGTGTTTCAATGCAGATTCTGTATGTATAAAGGTTGTATACGTCCAGGAGTTGTAATTTATGCAGTAACGGCGCAGTATGGGAGCGCGGGGCTATATATGATAGGTAGATAGATAGGTAGATAGATAGATGGATGGATAAATAAATAGATAGATAGTAGAAGCCCGCTATATATGATAGGTAGATAGATAGATGGATGGATAAATAAATAGATAGATAGTAGAAGATAGATAGATAGATAGATAGGTATGTATGTATGTAGGTAGATAGATAGATAGATAGATAGATAAATATATAAATAGATAGATAGATAGATAGATAGATAGATAGATAGATAGAGGATATGTTTAACATATGAGCGTGACATAGCTTAAAAGCCATGGCATCCTTTACTACCCCCGAGCAAGAAGTCTCAGCACTTCAGCCGCGCACCAACCACGGTCCGCTGTGGTTGGTGCCTGTGCCCAGTTCAAGCCGAAAGGTAGCCGAGCCCTTTTGAACTGTACAGGACAACCACTAAAACACTCCCCCAGGGTCCTGTGCCATAAGGAGATGATAATCGCCGAAGCCGAGGTTTCGGGAGGTCACGCTCGTTGTGAGTTATCTTCTACAACATCCGCTTCATCAACCCTTTGCATCACGGCCCCGGTCGGGAGATGGTCGCCTGTATTTCGTTTCGAGTTTCGTCGCTGCCACACGCCTTGCCGAACTGGGCCTGCTCTAAGCACTCCTCCAGCTCCTCCAGTGTGAACTCCCCGTCAAGGTCGATCTCAGCTTGTGTGACAGAGTCCCGGAGGTGCTCCACCATACGCGCCTCGATGGTGGTTCGGAAAGTTTCGTCAAAGGAGGGGTTTTGCAGAGGGGCACCTAGTTTGGCCCTGTACCTGGTCACCGTGTCCAAACTCTCGGTCTGCGTAGTCGCCATGGTACCGTCCTCCTTACGGATCGGGTGTACCGTTGAGGCGCTAGCCTGTGGCACAAGTCGCCTGGCTAGGCTGTAGAAGTTCTGAGTGTCATGACGGCCGTGTGTGTCCACCATATTCGCCAAGAAACGCTCCCAGCTAGCCCGCTTCTTTGCCCGAACGAGTGCACGCGTTCTGCTACGTGCCTCGGAGTATTGGACCCAGGTGTGCTCGGAGGGTGATTTAACGAAGACCCGATACGCGTTTCTGCGGGCGTTGATTGCAGTACGCAATTCGTCGTCAAACCAATCTCGGCGGAACTCTTTGGCAACCATCCGGTCTCCCACCGAGGCTTTCAAAGCCGCGAACGACCTCTTGATGAACTCGCTCGTGACCTCGTTGGCTAGGCGTAGCCTTGTTGGCTGGTCCTTTTCCCGAGCTCCGCCAGGGAGTGTGAAGTCCGCAAAGCTTTCCTCCAGCTTTGCTTCATAAAGTGCCCGGTTGGACTCCGCAGCCTCACGATCTTCGGTTGAACCCCCTTTCAAGACTAGCTTGTGTAGGTTGAACTTCCGATACCGTACCCTTTTGCGTCTGAGGATCGCTCGACGGGGGCACCGTAGTTTCACATAGACGGGCCGGTGATCTGATTCCAGGTCCCCGGTATCTACCCCAAAGAGTGCGCTCTTCTTTTCTGTAGGGAACAGCCGGGGGGTGACTACGATGTAGTCAAGGGCCGATTCCGCCAGGCCCACCTCCCCTTCTGTCGTGACTACCTGCAATCTCGTTGCGTGTCCACGCTCCGAGCCCGGAGCTTTGAAGTGACCGTTGAGGGCCACCATGTCATTCTGGGAGATCAGCTCGGCGAGTAGTCGGCCATTGTCGGTGCGCTTGACATTATAGTCGAAGCTCCCTAGCAGGCCCTGCTCCCGCTCAGTCGTGGGGGGTCCAAGTTTGGCATTCATGTCGCCCAGGACTATGACCTCCCCCCGGCTCCTGTACAGCGCTACCATCTCTGATAGCGCCGCCCAGGCAGCTTCTCTCTCTTCCCGTATGGCTGACTCTTGCGGCATGTACGCCGAGAGTACGTAGATGTCTTCTTCCCCTTTTGTGCCCGCTGCAATGCGTATCCCGTGGAAATGAGGATTCCCCTGTTCCAGAGATTCTACCTAGGGCACAAGGTGGAGACCGACCAAGAAGCCAGTCCCCGATTTGTGCCCCTGTGCCGGCGCCCCCAACCAGCTGTAGTTCTTGGCCCGAAGTTTACCCATGGCCGCTTCCGAGAGGTTGTGCTCCTGCACTGCTACAATGTCATAGCGGCGCAAGCTGTAGTGCACTTCCCGCTCCGCGATGCATTCCAAGGCTTTTCCGTTCCAGTTGTGCGTTGCAACTTTAAACACGAAGGGTGTTGGCTGCGTCCTCGCCTTCTTCTGCTGCCCCTTGCGTTCAGGTATCGCCGTCGCGGGGTCATCCGCAAGAGGTGCGTCCGATGGCGGTATGGGCTCAATCGGCAGCTTTTCAAAAGGATTAGCTTGTGGTGAGAAGTTGTTAGGTAGGTCAACGGTGCGCTTGGCGCGCGCCTCGCTCTCCACGCCGCGGACCGCCCATTGAGTGCGCCGTCGCGCTCCCAGTGTGCGACCCCAGCAGGCATGGAACTCTCGCTCCTTCGCCCAATCCATAAGGCTCAGCATGCTCTCCTCCCGCTCTTGCCTTGAGGGGAAGGTCACTTGGACATGGGCCCCTGCCCCAGCGCCTACATGGGTGAGCTGAACCTTGAACCCTGCTTGGCAGAGGGTTCTTCCAAGGGTCTTCAAACAGCAGGTTGAAGGAACCCCCCACAGTATTGCACTGCGGAGGTCCACTTCATCCTGTTTGCGTCGTCTCCGACGCGTCCCAGCGGTTTGCCATTCCTCGCCGCCGGGATCCGGGTTGGGGGCTTGGTCTCGCTCCCCCTCCCCGTCGGGCTTCTCTGTCCTGGATCGCTTAGGAGGGGAGCGCAGAGACGTAATTTCACCATTACAGATCATCGCACGCCCACGCTTGGTCCCCACCTTCACGGAGGACCGAGGAGCCCTGTCCGCGTGGGCTGTTAGCCTGCGTTGCGCCCGCACTGGCGCCAGCACGGCCGGAGTCACAGTTGCAGGACTTCCTCCTTTCCCGTAGGCGTCGGTGGCGGCTCCGACCTTAGCAGTAGTAACGCTCATGTTGTTGTTGGATGACCGTGTCATACACCAAGTTAGATCGCCAGGGGTACCGAAAACCTGATGCTCGTCCTGTGGTGGTGACAGAGGTTGCGGTCTTGAGTTGCAACCTCCTTGTCCTGCGTAGCTAACCCTCCAGTGTATCCACACCGCCGAGAAGAGAGAAACTATACGAGGATTCACGAAACCCGACGCAGTGCCGCCCCTCACTGCGCGACAGGCAGTGCCGCATCTCACTGCTCGACAGTGCCGCCCCTCACTGTCGTTTGTAACCAGCTGACCAGACCACCAATACACCGTGCACCGCAACAGCTCCCCAAACCCCTAGCCCCCCCACACCTTTACTCGCAGAGCCACAAAGGAACGCGCGCAGCCTAGGACTGGGCAGTTATGGTGTAAACTATCCAGTTCATTGGAGACCAAGGAAACAGAGACAGCAAAAGGCAAACGAGGCAAGAGCAGACATGGGCACAACAAATAAACAGCAATAATTCCTTAATCTAGCACCCAACGCCACAGCTACCCATGGTGCAGCCTTGCGAGGTAGCCGACGGGCATGTGGTGCAGGGATAGATAGATAGATAGATAGATAGATAGATAGATAGATAGATAGATAGATAGATAGATAGGAGCTGCTGTGGGCAGTCACAATAGTAGCAGGTAATGGTATATATATGTATATATGTATATGAAGGTGTGTATATATGTGTATGTAAAATTAAGTGCTGCAGATGCATAAACACATAGTAACAGGTAAGTGTATATATGTATAAATGTATAGATGTATAGATGTATCTAAGTATGTCTGTATACATGTTGATATGTTTTATGTAAAATTACCTGGGGAGACTACAGTATTTTGACTTTCGCTTGTCTGGGATAACGGGGTGGAGT
>WBZZ01001477.1:12500-17500 GCA_019918135.1 Paulinella micropora
AGCCGTAGTAGTAGCCTTCCGCTTAGCGACATACCCCACGTGGGTGAACTTCCATCACCTGACTTTTGGTCAAGTTGATTTCGATCCTCCACGTATCACAAAACGAACGCACCACTTCGATCATGGCGTTCAGCTCCTCCGGCGATTCCGCGAGCATGACGACATCGTCTGCGTAGAGCAAACTCCGCAACTGTCGTCGGGTAGCCGGCCCCTCGGGACTGTAAGCCAGCCCTTTGCACCGTTCCGCCAACATTTCAGCAAGTGCGTCGATGAAGATAAGGAACAGGACAGGAGAGAGGGGGTCTCCTTGGCGAACTCCTTGTGACACAGGGACGGGTTGGGTCAGGCAGCCATCTACGAGGACTCGCATGCGAATTCCTCTGTATGCATCACGAATGATGCGCCAGGCCCGTCCTCGAATTCCGCTCTGCCACAGTCGTTCCCATAAGCCATCTTGCCAAACGGTATCGAACGCCTTCCGGAAGTCCACAAAGAACAGATAAGTACTGCGTCTCGTTAACTTCCTGCGTACCAGAGCCTCGTGCAATGAGATTATTTGGTCCGTTGTGGACCGGTTCGGACGAAAGCCCCCTTGTTCCTCTGACAGTTTCCCTTCCATGAAGCCAGACAAACGCCTAGCCCACAGACTGAGATAGAGCTTTCCTAGACAGCTCATTAGAGCGATGCCTCGGTAGTTCCCCAAGTCAGCTGGGTCTCCGTCTTTGTAGAGGTTGACAAGTGTGCCCATCCCCCAGTCGTCAGGCGTTGTCTCAATATCCCGAAGGAAGTTGAACACCCTCAGGAGGAGTTGGCGCATGGTAGCGCCACCGCACTTGAACATTTCGTTTCGAGTTTCGTCGCTGCCACACGCCTTGCCGAACTGGGCCTGCTCTAAGCACTCCTCCAGCTCCTCCAGTGTGAACTCCCCGTCAAGGTCGATCTCAGCTTGTGTGACAGAGTCCCGGAGGTGCTCCACCATACGCGCCTCGATGGTGGTTCGGAAAGTTTCGTCAAAGGAGGGGTTTTGCAGAGGGGCACCTAGTTTGGCCCTGTACCTGGTCACCGTGTCCAATCTCTCGGTCTGCGTAGTCGCCATGGTACCGTCCTCCTTACGGATCGGGTGTACCGTTGAGGCGCTAGCCTGTGGCACAAGTCGCCTGGCTAGGCTGTAGAAGTTCTGAGTGTCATGACGGCCGTGTGCGTCCACCATATTCGCCAAGAAACGCTCCCAGCTAGCCCGCTTCTTTGCCCGAACGAGTGCACGCGTTCTGCTACGTGCCTCGGAGTATTGGACCCAGGTGTGCTCGGAGGGTGATTTAACGAAGACCCGATACGCGTTTCTGCGGGCGTTGATTGCAGTACGCAATTCGTCGTCAAACCAATCTCGGCGGAACTCTTTGGCAACCATCCGGTCTCCCACCGAGGCTTTCAAAGCCGCGAACGACCTCTTGATGAACTCGCTCGTGACCTCGTTGGCTAGGCGTAGCCTTGTTGGCTGGTCCTTTTCCCGAGCTCCGCCAGGGAGTGTGAAGTCCGCAAAGCTTTCCTCCAGCTTTGCTTCATAAAGTGCCCGGTTGGACTCCGCAGCCTCACGATCTTCGGTTGAACCCCCTTTCAAGACTAGCTTGTGTAGGTTGAACTTCCGATACCGTACCCTTTTGCGTCTGAGGATCGCTCGACGGGGGCACCGTAGTTTCACATAGACGGGCCGGTGATCTGATTCCAGGTCCCCGGTATCTACCCCAAAGAGTGCGCTCTTCTTTTCTGTAGGGAACAGCCGGGGGGTGACTACGATGTAGTCAAGGGCCGATTCCGCCAGGCCCACCTCCCCTTCTGTCGTGACTACCTGCAATCTCGTTGCGTGTCCACGCTCCGAGCCCGGAGCTTTGAAGTGACCGTTGAGGGCCACCATGTCATTCTGGGAGATCAGCTCGGCGAGTAGTCGGCCATTGTCGGTGCGCTTGACATTATAGTCGAAGCTCCCTAGCAGGCCCTGCTCCCGCTCAGTCGTGGGGGGTCCAAGTTTGGCATTCATGTCGCCCAGGACTATGACCTCCCCCCGGCTCCTGTACAGCGCTACCATCTCTGATAGCGCCGCCCAGGCAGCTTCTCTCTCTTCCCGTATGGCTGACTCTTGCGGCATGTACGCCGAGAGTACGTAGATGTCTTCTTCCCCTTTTGTGCCCGCTGCAATGCGTATCCCGTGGAAATGAGGATTCCCCTGTTCCAGAGATTCTACCTAGGGCACAAGGTGGAGACCGACCAAGAAGCCAGTCCCCGATTTGTGCCCCTGTGCCGGCGCCCCCAACCAGCTGTAGTTCTTGGCCCGAAGTTTACCCATGGCCGCTTCCGAGAGGTTGTGCTCCTGCACTGCTACAATGTCATAGCGGCGCAAGCTGTAGTGCACTTCCCGCTCCGCGATGCATTCCAAGGCTTTTCCGTTCCAGTTGTGCGTTGCAACTTTAAACACGAAGGGTGTTGGCTGCGTCCTCGCCTTCTTCTGCTGCCCCTTGCGTTCAGGTATCGCCGTCGCGGGGTCATCCGCAAGAGGTGCGTCCGATGGCGGTATGGGCTCAATCGGCAGCTTTTCAAAAGGATTGGCTTGTGGTGAGAAGTTGTTAGGTAGGTCAACGGTGCGCTTGGCGCGCGCCTCGCTCTCCACGCCGCGGACCGCCCATTGAGTGCGCCGTCGCGCTCCCAGTGTGCGACCCCAGCAGGCATGGAACTCTCGCTCCTTCGCCCAATCCATAAGGCTCAGCATGCTCTCCTCCCGCTCTTGCCTTGAGGGGAAGGTCACTTGGACATGGGCCCCTGCCCCAGCGCCTACATGGGTGAGCTGAACCTTGAACCCTGCTTGGCAGAGGGTTCTTCCAAGGGTCTTCAAACAGCAGGTTGAAGGAACCCCCCACAGTATTGCACTGCGGAGGTCCACTTCATCCTGTTTGCGTCGTCTCCGACGCGTCCCAGCGGTTTGCCATTCCTCGCCGCCGGGATCCGGGTTGGGGGCTTGGTCTCGCTCCCCCTCCCCGTCGGGCTTCTCTGTCCTGGATCGCTTAGGAGGGGAGCGCAGAGACGTAATTTCACCATTACAGATCATCGCACGCACACGCTTGGTCCCCACCTTCACGGAGGACCGAGGAGCCCTGTCCGCGTGGGCTGTTAGCCTGCGTTGCGCCCGCACTGGCGCCAGCACGGCCGGAGTCACAGTTGCAGGACTTCCTCCTTTCCCGTAGGCGTCGGTGGCGGCTCCGACCTTAGCAGTAGTAACGCTCATGTTGTTGTTGGATGACCGTGTCATACACCAAGTTAGATCGCCAGGGGTACCGAAAACCTGATGCTCGTCCTGTGGTGGTGACAGAGGTTGCGGTCTTGAGTTGCAACCTCCTTGTCCTGCGTAGCTAACCCTCCAGTGTATCCACACCGCCGAGAAGAGAGAAACTATACGAGGATTCACGAAACCCGACGCAGTGCCGCCCCTCACTGCGCGACAGGCAGTGCCGCATCTCACTGCTCGACAGTGCCGCCCCTCACTGTCGTTTGTAACCAGCTGACCAGACCACCAATACACCGTGCACCGCAACAGCTCCCCAAACCCCTAGCCCCCCCACACCTTTACTCGCAGAGCCACAAAGGAACGCGCGCAGCCTAGGACTGGGCAGTTATGGTGTAAACTATCCAGTTCATTGGAGACCAAGGAAACAGAGACAGCAAAAGGCAAACGAGGCAAGAGCAGACATGGGCACAACAAATAAACAGCAATAATTCCTTAATCTAGCACCCAACGCCACAGCTACCCATGGTGCAGCCTTGCGAGGTAGCCGACGGGCATGTGGTGCAGGGATAGATAGATGGATAGATAGATAGATAGATAGATAGATAGATAGATAGATAGATAGATAGATAGGAGCTGCTGTGGGCAGTCACAATAGTAGCAGGTAATGGTATATATATGTATATATGTATATGAAGGTGTGTATATATGTGTATGTAAAATTAAGTGCTGCAGATGCATAAACACATAGTAACAGGTAAGTGTATATATGTATAAATGTATAGATGTATAGATGTATCTAAGTATGTCTGTATACATGTTGATATGTTTTATGTAAAATTACCTGGGGAGACTACAGTATTTTGACTTTCGCTTGTCTGGGATAACGGGGTGGTAGGTGACAAAAACGGTGAGGAAAGACCCGTAGATGCCAAGGGCGCTGCTTGCTCAGTGTCTTGGGAGAGATTGAGATTGTTGTTGGTGCTTTGGGCAAGCTCGTTGACTTCGTCTTCTTTTTGCTCCAAATGTCTGGCCGCTGCGTATGCATATGATATGACATGACATGACATGAATATGACATGATATGATATGACATGACATGACATGACATGACATGACATAACATGACATATTACAACACAAACATAACACAAACATAATATAAACATAATATAAACATAATATAAACATAACATAACATAACATAACATAATATAACATAAACTGACATAGTAGGACATAACATGACATAACATGACATAACATCATATGACATAACATCATATGACACACATAACATCACATCACATCACATCACATCATATTACATCACATCACATCACATCACATCACATAACATAACATCATATCACATAATACCGTCACACAAACTTCACATAACATAACATAACATAACATCACATAACATCACATAACATAACCCCTTCCCCCCCCCCCCCCACACCTACCTATACCGTCACACAAACTTCACATAACATAACATACCATAACATAACATCTCATGACATAACATCACATGATATCACATAACAACATAACATAACATAATATAACATAACATAACATAACCCCCCCCCCCCCTCTCACCTACATATACCGTCACACAACCTTCACATATACATAACATAACATAACATAACATACAACGTAACATAACATAACATAACATAACATAACATGACATAACATGACATAACATAACATAACA
>WBZZ01001477.1:22500-27500 GCA_019918135.1 Paulinella micropora
ATGTATGTGTATGTTTATGTATGTATGTATGTATGTGTTTATGCATGTATGCATGCATACATGTATTATGTATGTATGTATATGTATGTATGTATGTATGTATGTATGCATGCATGTATGCATGTATGTACGTACGCACGTATGTACGCATGTATGTATGTATGTATGTATATATACATGTATGTATATATGTATGTCTGTATGTATGTCTGTGTATGCTTATGTATGTATGCATGCATGTATGTATGTACGTACGCACGTATGTATGCATGTATGTATGTATATATGTATGTATGATGTAGATATGTTTGGTCTATCAGCTCTGCATATCCGAAGACATAGGCATCCATTCCACCCCGCCTCCAGACGGAGGCTGGGTAGCGGGCTGGGAGGAAGCACTAAGCTTAGAATGTATGCAGTCTGAAGGTTCTACACGTGTCCTCTTGTGGGATCTTTGAGTGTCCGGCACGGGGGAGTTGGGACTGGGAGAGTTATCGGGCGCACGGTGTGATTGGTCGCGAGGTCGTTTGGAAACAAAGTAACTCCTGATGTCCCGCTGGCCGTCTCGATCGGCAGCGGGCCTCAGAAGGCGGGTCAACTCTTTGCCTCGGGTTTCGTAGGCTTGTTGGACAAAGAATTGGATATGTGCATCCGCGCTCGGGCATGGAATGCGCTGTCGCGTCGGGGCCCCCAAAATGAACGTGCTCATTTCTGTTTCCGAGCCCTCATCGGATAATCCTGATAAGAACTGGCCACAGCTGGGCTTGCCCTTGCGTTCGCAAGTGCAATGAGCCCTGATCATGTCCATCATTAGGTCCCTGTCGCTATCGTACCGATCACAGTCAAGGAGGAAATGTTCCACCGTTTCTTCTGCCTCCCCGCAAAGGCAGAATGACGAGCGTGAACGTACGGTTTTCGCCATGAGGTAGTTCAAGGCTGCCGACCCTGTCAACAATCGTCGACGAAGGACATTGGCGGCCCCGTTGCTCCTCGTGGCAAGAAGAGGCTGGAACTTAGTGGTGTTGTGTAACGCACAGGCGATAAGTCTGGCCTGGCTGCCCTCCTTTTCAGCAGCCTGCGTTAGCTTGGCCAAATCGTGACGTACCGACCAGGCGTCCACCGCTCGGTCCCACACTCTCCTAGCATTGACCCTCGCTCCCTCTCTGGTCATCCTCTAGTAGCGAAGCACACTGTGCCTGCCAAGTCGAAGACGTCCTGCCCGACACTCTGGATTTCGGTTTTGGTAGCGAGACCAAGTAGCGGGGCCATCGGTCGCGTGACATGAGGTAAAGCTCGGCTCTGTACCGCAGCTTTTTAGCCAGGAATCTGGTCTCCAGGCTGATTTGCCCAGCTAAGGCCCTCACCGCCTCTTGCAAGGCCTTGCGGCGAATGCTCAGCATTGCCGTAAGCGCGTGATGTTGAATTGCCTCGTACTGCCTGCCTTTGGTGTCATTGAAGGTCGTCACCTCTGCTCCATATTCCAGAGATGAGAGTGTAGTTGTGGTCCACATGGCTCGCTTAGCCGCAAAGGGGATTTCTCTCCTCGCGAACAAACGTGCCAGCGCCACGTGCCCTTTGCGAGCCTTTGCTAGGGCGCGCTCATGGTGTGCGTCCCAGCTCAAGGTGTCCGTCAGCATGAGCCCTAGGTATTTGTACTGCTTGACCACCTCGATTGCCTTTGAGCCGTAGTAGTAGCCTTCCGCTTTGCGACATACCCCACGTGGGTGAACTTCCATCACCTGACTTTTGGTCAAGTTGATTTCGATCCTCCACGTATCACAAAACGAACGCACCACTTCGATCATGGCGTTCAGCTCCTCCGGCGATTCCGCGAGCATGACGACATCGTCTGCGTAGAGCAAACTCCGCAACTGTCGTCGGGTAGCCGGCCCCTCGGGACTGTAAGCCAGCCCTTTGCACCGTTCCGCCAACATTTCAGCAAGTGCGTCGATGAAGATAAGGAACAGGACAGGAGAGAGGGGGTCTCCTTGGCGAACTCCTTGTGACACAGGGACGGGTTGGGTCAGGCAGCCATCTACGAGGACTCGCATGCGAATTCCTCTGTATGCATCACGAATGATGCGCCAGGCCCGTCCTCGAATTCCGCTCTGCCACAGTCGTTCCCATAAGCCATCTTGCCAAACGGTATCGAACGCCTTCCGGAAGTCCACAAAGAACAGATAAGTACTGCGTCTCGTTAACTTCCTGCGTACCAGAGCCTCGTGCAATGAGATTATTTGGTCCGTTGTGGACCGGTTCGGACGAAAGCCCCCTTGTTCCTCTGACAGTTTCCCTTCCATGAAGCCAGACAAACGCCTAGCCCACAGACTGAGATAGAGCTTTCCTAGACAGCTCATTAGAGCGATGCCTCGGTAGTTCCCCAAGTCAGCTGGGTCTCCGTCTTTGTAGAGGTTGACAAGTGTGCCCATCCCCCAGTCGTCAGGCGTTGTCTCAATATCCCGAAGGAAGTTGAACACCCTCAGGAGGAGTTGGCGCATGGTAGCGCCACCGCACTTGAACATTTCGTTTCGAGTTTCGTCGCTGCCACACGCCTTGCCGAACTGGGCCTGCTCTAAGCACTCCTCCAGCTCCTCCAGTGTGAACTCCCCGTCAAGGTCGATCTCAGCTTGTGTGACAGAGTCCCGGAGGTGCTCCACCATACGCGCCTCGATGGTGGTTCGGAAAGTTTCGTCAAAGGAGGGGTTTTGCAGAGGGGCACCTAGTTTGGCCCTGTACCTGGTCACCGTGTCCAATCTCTCGGTCTGCGTAGTCGCCATGGTACCGTCCTCCTTACGGATCGGGTGTACCGTTGAGGCGCTAGCCTGTGGCACAAGTCGCCTGGCTAGGCTGTAGAAGTTCTGAGTGTCATGACGGCCGTGTGCGTCCACCATATTCGCCAAGAAACGCTCCCAGCTAGCCCGCTTCTTTGCCCGAACGAGTGCACGCGTTCTGCTACGTGCCTCGGAGTATTGGACCCAGGTGTGCTCGGAGGGTGATTTAACGAAGACCCGATACGCGTTTCTGCGGGCGTTGATTGCAGTACGCAATTCGTCGTCAAACCAATCTCGGCGGAACTCTTTGGCAACCATCCGGTCTCCCACCGAGGCTTTCAAAGCCGCGAACGACCTCTTGATGAACTCGCTCGTGACCTCGTTGGCTAGGCGTAGCCTTGTTGGCTGGTCCTTTTCCCGAGCTCCGCCAGGGAGTGTGAAGTCCGCAAAGCTTTCCTCCAGCTTTGCTTCATAAAGTGCCCGGTTGGACTCCGCAGCCTCACGATCTTCGGTTGAACCCCCTTTCAAGACTAGCTTGTGTAGGTTGAACTTCCGATACCGTACCCTTTTGCGTCTGAGGATCGCTCGACGGGGGCACCGTAGTTTCACATAGACGGGCCGGTGATCTGATTCCAGGTCCCCGGTATCTACCCCAAAGAGTGCGCTCTTCTTTTCTGTAGGGAACAGCCGGGGGGTGACTACGATGTAGTCAAGGGCCGATTCCGCCAGGCCCACCTCCCCTTCTGTCGTGACTACCTGCAATCTCGTTGCGTGTCCACGCTCCGAGCCCGGAGCTTTGAAGTGACCGTTGAGGGCCACCATGTCATTCTGGGAGATCAGCTCGGCGAGTAGTCGGCCATTGTCGGTGCGCTTGACATTATAGTCGAAGCTCCCTAGCAGGCCCTGCTCCCGCTCAGTCGTGGGGGGTCCAAGTTTGGCATTCATGTCGCCCAGGACTATGACCTCCCCCCGGCTCCTGTACAGCGCTACCATCTCTGATAGCGCCGCCCAGGCAGCTTCTCTCTCTTCCCGTATGGCTGACTCTTGCGGCATGTACGCCGAGAGTACGTAGATGTCTTCTTCCCCTTTTGTGCCCGCTGCAATGCGTATCCCGTGGAAATGAGGATTCCCCTGTTCCAGAGATTCTACCTAGGGCACAAGGTGGAGACCGACCAAGAAGCCAGTCCCCGATTTGTGCCCCTGTGCCGGCGCCCCCAACCAGCTGTAGTTCTTGGCCCGAAGTTTACCCATGGCCGCTTCCGAGAGGTTGTGCTCCTGCACTGCTACAATGTCATAGCGGCGCAAGCTGTAGTGCACTTCCCGCTCCGCGATGCATTCCAAGGCTTTTCCGTTCCAGTTGTGCGTTGCAACTTTAAACACGAAGGGTGTTGGCTGCGTCCTCGCCTTCTTCTGCTGCCCCTTGCGTTCAGGTATCGCCGTCGCGGGGTCATCCGCAAGAGGTGCGTCCGATGGCGGTATGGGCTCAATCGGCAGCTTTTCAAAAGGATTGGCTTGTGGTGAGAAGTTGTTAGGTAGGTCAACGGTGCGCTTGGCGCGCGCCTCGCTCTCCACGCCGCGGACCGCCCATTGAGTGCGCCGTCGCGCTCCCAGTGTGCGACCCCAGCAGGCATGGAACTCTCGCTCCTTCGCCCAATCCATAAGGCTCAGCATGCTCTCCTCCCGCTCTTGCCTTGAGGGGAAGGTCACTTGGACATGGGCCCCTGCCCCAGCGCCTACATGGGTGAGCTGAACCTTGAACCCTGCTTGGCAGAGGGTTCTTCCAAGGGTCTTCAAACAGCAGGTTGAAGGAACCCCCCACAGTATTGCACTGCGGAGGTCCACTTCATCCTGTTTGCGTCGTCTCCGACGCGTCCCAGCGGTTTGCCATTCCTCGCCGCCGGGATCCGGGTTGGGGGCTTGGTCTCGCTCCCCCTCCCCGTCGGGCTTCTCTGTCCTGGATCGCTTAGGAGGGGAGCGCAGAGACGTAATTTCACCATTACAGATCATCGCACGCCCACGCTTGGTCCCCACCTTCACGGAGGACCGAGGAGCCCTGTCCGCGTGGGCTGTTAGCCTGCGTTGCGCCCGCACTGGCGCCAGCACGGCCGGAGTCACAGTTGCAGGACTTCCGCCTTTCCCGTAGGCGTCGGTGGCGGCTCCGACCTTAGCAGTAGTAACGCTCATGTTGTTGTTGGATGACCGTGTCATACACCAAGTTAGATCGCCAGG
>WBZZ01001477.1:35000-42500 GCA_019918135.1 Paulinella micropora
GTCCCTGTCGCTATCGTACCGATCACAGTCAAGGAGGAAATGTTCCACCGTTTCTTCTGCCTCCCCGCAAAGGCAGAATGACGAGCGTGAACGTACGGTTTTCGCCATGAGGTAGTTCAAGGCTGCCGACCCTGTCAACAATCGTCGACGAAGGACATTGGCGGCCCCGTTGCTCCTCGTGGCAAGAAGAGGCTGGAACTTAGTGGTGTTGTGTAACGCACAGGCGATAAGTCTGGCCTGGCTGCCCTCCTTTTCAGCAGCCTGCGTTAGCTTGGCCAAATCGTGACGTACCGACCAGGCGTCCACCGCTCGGTCCCACACTCTCCTAGCATTGACCCTCGCTCCCTCTCTGGTCATCCTCTAGTAGCGAAGCACACTGTGCCTGCCAAGTCGAAGACGTCCTGCCCGACACTCTGGATTTCGGTTTTGGTAGCGAGACCAAGTAGCGGGGCCATCGGTCGCGTGACATGAGGTAAAGCTCGGCTCTGTACCGCAGCTTTTTAGCCAGGAATCTGGTCTCCAGGCTGATTTGCCCAGCTAAGGCCCTCACCGCCTCTTGCAAGGCCTTGCGGCGAATGCTCAGCATTGCCGTAAGCGCGTGATGTTGAATTGCCTCGTACTGCCTGCCTTTGGTGTCATTGAAGGTCGTCACCTCTGCTCCATATTCCAGAGATGAGAGTGTAGTTGTGGTCCACATGGCTCGCTTAGCCGCAAAGGGGATTTCTCTCCTCGCGAACAAACGTGCCAGCGCCACGTGCCCTTTGCGAGCCTTTGCTAGGGCGCGCTCATGGTGTGCGTCCCAGCTCAAGGTGTCCGTCAGCATGAGCCCTAGGTATTTGTACTGCTTGACCACCTCGATTGCCTTTGAGCCGTAGTAGTAGCCTTCCGCTTTGCGACATACCCCACGTGGGTGAACTTCCATCACCTGACTTTTGGTCAAGTTGATTTCGATCCTCCACGTATCACAAAACGAACGCACCACTTCGATCATGGCGTTCAGCTCCTCCGGCGATTCCGCGAGCATGACGACATCGTCTGCGTAGAGCAAACTCCGCAACTGTCGTCGGGTAGCCGGCCCCTCGGGACTGTAAGCCAGCCCTTTGCACCGTTCCGCCAACATTTCAGCAAGTGCGTCGATGAAGATAAGGAACAGGACAGGAGAGAGGGGGTCTCCTTGGCGAACTCCTTGTGACACAGGGACGGGTTGGGTCAGGCAGCCATCTACGAGGACTCGCATGCGAATTCCTCTGTATGCATCACGAATGATGCGCCAGGCCCGTCCTCGAATTCCGCTCTGCCACAGTCGTTCCCATAAGCCATCTTGCCAAACGGTATCGAACGCCTTCCGGAAGTCCACAAAGAACAGATAAGTACTGCGTCTCGTTAACTTCCTGCGTACCAGAGCCTCGTGCAATGAGATTATTTGGTCCGTTGTGGACCGGTTCGGACGAAAGCCCCCTTGTTCCTCTGACAGTTTCCCTTCCATGAAGCCAGACAAACGCCTAGCCCACAGACTGAGATAGAGCTTTCCTAGACAGCTCATTAGAGCGATGCCTCGGTAGTTCCCCAAGTCAGCTGGGTCTCCGTCTTTGTAGAGGTTGACAAGTGTGCCCATCCCCCAGTCGTCAGGCGTTGTCTCAATATCCCGAAGGAAGTTGAACACCCTCAGGAGGAGTTGGCGCATGGTAGCGCCACCGCACTTGAACATTTCGTTTCGAGTTTCGTCGCTGCCACACGCCTTGCCGAACTGGGCCTGCTCTAAGCACTCCTCCAGCTCCTCCAGTGTGAACTCCCCGTCAAGGTCGATCTCAGCTTGTGTGACAGAGTCCCGGAGGTGCTCCACCATACGCGCCTCGATGGTGGTTCGGAAAGTTTCGTCAAAGGAGGGGTTTTGCAGAGGGGCACCTAGTTTGGCCCTGTACCTGGTCACCGTGTCCAATCTCTCGGTCTGCGTAGTCGCCATGGTACCGTCCTCCTTACGGATCGGGTGTACCGTTGAGGCGCTAGCCTGTGGCACAAGTCGCCTGGCTAGGCTGTAGAAGTTCTGAGTGTCATGACGGCCGTGTGCGTCCACCATATTCGCCAAGAAACGCTCCCAGCTAGCCCGCTTCTTTGCCCGAACGAGTGCACGCGTTCTGCTACGTGCCTCGGAGTATTGGACCCAGGTGTGCTCGGAGGGTGATTTAACGAAGACCCGATACGCGTTTCTGCGGGCGTTGATTGCAGTACGCAATTCGTCGTCAAACCAATCTCGGCGGAACTCTTTGGCAACCATCCGGTCTCCCACCGAGGCTTTCAAAGCCGCGAACGACCTCTTGATGAACTCGCTCGTGACCTCGTTGGCTAGGCGTAGCCTTGTTGGCTGGTCCTTTTCCCGAGCTCCGCCAGGGAGTGTGAAGTCCGCAAAGCTTTCCTCCAGCTTTGCTTCATAAAGTGCCCGGTTGGACTCCGCAGCCTCACGATCTTCGGTTGAACCCCCTTTCAAGACTAGCTTGTGTAGGTTGAACTTCCGATACCGTACCCTTTTGCGTCTGAGGATCGCTCGACGGGGGCACCGTAGTTTCACATAGACGGGCCGGTGATCTGATTCCAGGTCCCCGGTATCTACCCCAAAGAGTGCGCTCTTCTTTTCTGTAGGGAACAGCCGGGGGGTGACTACGATGTAGTCAAGGGCCGATTCCGCCAGGCCCACCTCCCCTTCTGTCGTGACTACCTGCAATCTCGTTGCGTGTCCACGCTCCGAGCCCGGAGCTTTGAAGTGACCGTTGAGGGCCACCATGTCATTCTGGGAGATCAGCTCGGCGAGTAGTCGGCCATTGTCGGTGCGCTTGACATTATAGTCGAAGCTCCCTAGCAGGCCCTGCTCCCGCTCAGTCGTGGGGGGTCCAAGTTTGGCATTCATGTCGCCCAGGACTATGACCTCCCCCCGGCTCCTGTACAGCGCTACCATCTCTGATAGCGCCGCCCAGGCAGCTTCTCTCTCTTCCCGTATGGCTGACTCTTGCGGCATGTACGCCGAGAGTACGTAGATGTCTTCTTCCCCTTTTGTGCCCGCTGCAATGCGTATCCCGTGGAAATGAGGATTCCCCTGTTCCAGAGATTCTACCTAGGGCACAAGGTGGAGACCGACCAAGAAGCCAGTCCCCGATTTGTGCCCCTGTGCCGGCGCCCCCAACCAGCTGTAGTTCTTGGCCCGAAGTTTACCCATGGCCGCTTCCGAGAGGTTGTGCTCCTGCACTGCTACAATGTCATAGCGGCGCAAGCTGTAGTGCACTTCCCGCTCCGCGATGCATTCCAAGGCTTTTCCGTTCCAGTTGTGCGTTGCAACTTTAAACACGAAGGGTGTTGGCTGCGTCCTCGCCTTCTTCTGCTGCCCCTTGCGTTCAGGTATCGCCGTCGCGGGGTCATCCGCAAGAGGTGCGTCCGATGGCGGTATGGGCTCAATCGGCAGCTTTTCAAAAGGATTGGCTTGTGGTGAGAAGTTGTTAGGTAGGTCAACGGTGCGCTTGGCGCGCGCCTCGCTCTCCACGCCGCGGACCGCCCATTGAGTGCGCCGTCGCGCTCCCAGTGTGCGACCCCAGCAGGCATGGAACTCTCGCTCCTTCGCCCAATCCATAAGGCTCAGCATGCTCTCCTCCCGCTCTTGCCTTGAGGGGAAGGTCACTTGGACATGGGCCCCTGCCCCAGCGCCTACATGGGTGAGCTGAACCTTGAACCCTGCTTGGCAGAGGGTTCTTCCAAGGGTCTTCAAACAGCAGGTTGAAGGAACCCCCCACAGTATTGCACTGCGGAGGTCCACTTCATCCTGTTTGCGTCGTCTCCGACGCGTCCCAGCGGTTTGCCATTCCTCGCCGCCGGGATCCGGGTTGGGGGCTTGGTCTCGCTCCCCCTCCCCGTCGGGCTTCTCTGTCCTGGATCGCTTAGGAGGGGAGCGCAGAGACGTAATTTCACCATTACAGATCATCGCACGCCCACGCTTGGTCCCCACCTTCACGGAGGACCGAGGAGCCCTGTCCGCGTGGGCTGTTAGCCTGCGTTGCGCCCGCACTGGCGCCAGCACGGCCGGAGTCACAGTTGCAGGACTTCCGCCTTTCCCGTAGGCGTCGGTGGCGGCTCCGACCTTAGCAGTAGTAACGCTCATGTTGTTGTTGGATGACCGTGTCATACACCAAGTTAGATCGCCAGGGGTACCGAAAACCTGATGCTCGTCCTGTGGTGGTGACAGAGGTTGCGGTCTTGAGTTGCAACCTCCTTGTCCTGCGTAGCTAACCCTCCAGTGTATCCACACCGCCGAGAAGAGAGAAACTATACGAGGATTCACGAAACCCGACGCAGTGCCGCCCCTCACTGCGCGACAGGCAGTGCCGCATCTCACTGCTCGACAGTGCCGCCCCTCACTGTCGTTTGTAACCAGCTGACCAGACCACCAATACACCGTGCACCGCAACAGCTCCCCAAACCCCTAGCCCCCCCACACCTTTACTCGCAGAGCCACAAAGGAACGCGCGCAGCCTAGGACTGGGCAGTTATGGTGTAAACTATCCAGTTCATTGGAGACCAAGGAAACAGAGACAGTAAAAGGCAAACGAGGCAAGAGCAGACATGGGCACAACAAATAAACAGCAATAATGCCTTAATCTAGCACCCAACGCCACAGCTACCCATGGTGCAGCCTTGCGAGGTAGCCGACGGGCATGTGGTGCAGGGATAGATAGATAGATAGATAGATAGATAGATAGATAGATAGATAGGAGCTGCTGTGGGCAGTCACAATAGTAGCAGGTAATGGTATATATATGTATATATATGTATATGAAGGTGTGTATATATGTGTATGTAAAATTAAGTGCTGCAGAGGCATAAACACATAGTAACAGGTAAGTGTATATATGTATAAATGTATAGATGTATAGATGTATCTAAGTATGTCTGTATACATGTTGATATGTTTTATGTAAAATTACCTGGAGGAGACTACAGTATTTTGACTTTCGCTTGTCTGGGATAACGGGGTGGTAGGTGACAAAACGGTGAGGAAAGACCCGTAGATGCCAAGGGCGCTGCTTGCTCAGTGTCTTGGGAGAGATTGAGATTGTTGTTGGTGCTTTGGGCAAGCTCGTTGACTTCGTCTTCTTTTTGCTCCAAATGTCTGGCCGCTGCGTATGCATATGATATGACATGACATGACATGAATATGACATGATATGATATGACACGACATGACATGACATGACATGACATAACATGACATATTACAACACAAACATAACACAAACATAATATAAACATAATATAAACATAATATAAACATAACATAACATAACATAACATAATATAACATAAACTGACATAGTAGGACATAACATGACATAACATGACATAACATCATATGACATAACATCATATGACATAACATCACATCACATCATATTACATCACATCACATCACATAACATAACATAACATCATATCACATAATACCGTCACACAAACTTCACATAACATAACATAACATAACATCACATAACATCACATAACATAACCCCTTCCCCCCCCCCCACACCTACCTATACCGTCACACAAACTTCACATAACATAACATACCATAACATAACATCTCATGACATAACATCACATGATATCACATAACAACATAACATAACATAATATAACATAACATAACATAACCCCCCCCCCTCTCACCTACATATACCGTCACACAACCTTCACATAGCATAACATAACATAACATACAACGTAACATAACATAACATAACATAACATAACATGACATAACATGACATAACATCTGTACGTTTGTACGTACTTACTTATTCATTGTATGTATGTATGTATGTATGTATTCACGTATGTATGTATGTATGTATGCATGTATGTATGTATGTATGCATGTATGTTTATATGTATGTACGTATGTATGTATGTATGCATGCATACATGAATGCATGTACATGTATGTATGTATGCATGCATGTATGTATGTATGTATGTATGTATGTTTGTACGTACGTACGTATTCATTGTATGTATGCATGTACGTACGTATGCATGTATGTATGTATGTATGTATGTATGTATGTATGTGTATGTTTATGTATGTATGTATGTATGTGTTTATGCATGTATGCATGCATACATGTATTATGTATGTATGTATATGTATGTATGTATGTATGTATGTATGTATGCATGCATGTATGCATGTATGTACGTACGCACGTATGTACGCATGTATGTATGTATGTATGTATATATACATGTATGTATATATGTATGTCTGTATGTATGTCTGTGTATGCTTATGTATGTATGCATGCATGTATGTATGTACGTACGCACGTATGTATGCATGTATGTATGTATATATGTATGTATGATGTAGATATATTTGGTCTATCAGCTCTGCATATCCGAAGACATAGGCATCCATTCCACCCCGCCTCCAGACGGAGGCTGGGTAGCGGGCTGGGAGGAAGCACTAAGCTTAGAATGTATGCAGTCTGAAGGTTCTACACGTGTCCTCTTGTGGGATCTTTGAGTGTCCGGCACGGGGGAGTTGGGACTGGGAGAGTTATCGGGCGCACGGTGTGATTGGTCGCGAGGTCGTTTGGAAACAAAGTAACTCCTGATGTCCCGCTGGCCGTCTCGATCGGCAGCGGGCCTCAGAAGGCGGGTCAACTCTTTGCCTCGGGTTTCGTAGGCTTGTTGGACAAAGAATTGGATATGTGCATCCGCGCTCGGGCATGGAATGCGCTGTCGCGTCGGGGCCCCCAAAATGAACGTGCTCATTTCTGTTTCCGAGCCCTCATCGGATAATCCTGATAAGAACTGGCCACAGCTGGGCTTGCCCTTGCGTTCGCAAGTGCAATGAGCCCTGATCATGTCCATCATTAGGTCCCTGTCGCTATCGTACCGATCACAGTCAAGGAGGAAATGTTCCACCGTTTCTTCTGCCTCCCCGCAAAGGCAGAATGACGAGCGTGAACGTACGGTTTTCGCCATGAGGTAGTTCAAGGCTGCCGACCCTGTCAACAATCGTCGACGAAGGACATTGGCGGCCCCGTTGCTCCTCGTGGCAAGAAGAGGCTGGAACTTAGTGGTGTTGTGTAACGCACAGGCGATAAGTCTGGCCTGGCTGCCCTCCTTTTCAGCAGCCTGCGTTAGCTTGGCCAAATCGTGACGTACCGACCAGGCGTCCACCGCTCGGTCCCACACTCTCCTAGCATTGACCCTCGCTCCCTCTCTGGTCATCCTCTAGTAGCGAAGCACACTGTGCCTGCCAAGTCGAAGACGTCCTGCCCGACACTCTGGATTTCGGTTTTGGTAGCGAGACCAAGTAGCGGGGCCATCGGTCGCGTGACATGAGGTAAAGCTCGGCTCTGTACCGCAGCTTTTTAGCCAGGAATCTGGTCTCCAGGCTGATTTGCCCAGCTAAGGCCCTCACCGCCTCTTGCAAGGCCTTGCGGCGAATGCTCAGCA
>WBZZ01001477.1:65000-67500 GCA_019918135.1 Paulinella micropora
CTTTTGCTTTTGGCTTCCGCTTCCGGCTTCGGCTTCGGCTTTCAGCTTTCGGCTTCGGCTTGAGCTTCGGCTTCGCTTCGGCTTCGGCTTCGGCTTCAGCTTCGCCTTTCAGCTTTGGCTTCGGCTTCGGCTTTCGGCTTCTGCGTTCAGCTTCTGCTTTTGCTTCGGTTTCAGCTTTCGGCTTTCGGCTTCGGCTTCGGCTTCGGCTATCAGCTTCGGCTTCGGCTTTCAGCTTCGGCTTTTCAGCTTCGGCTTTCAGCTTCGGCTTTTCAGCTTCGGCTTTCGGCTTCTTCGGCTTCGGCTTCGGCTTCTGCTTTCAGCTTCTGCTTTCAGCTTCGGCTTTCAGCTTCGGCTTTCAGCTTCGGCTTCGGCTTCGGCTTTAAGCTTCGGCTTGGGCTTTCGGCTTCCAGCTTTCGGCTTCCAGCTTTCGGCTTCCAGCTTTCGGCTTCCAGCTTTCGGCTTCCAGCTTTCGGCTTCCAGCTTTCGGCTTCCAGCTTTCGGCTTCCAGCTTCCGGCTTCCAGCTTCCGGCTTCCAGCTTCCGGCTTCCAGCTTCGGCTTCCAGCTTCGGCTTCCAGCTTCGGGGAGGGGAGGGGAGGGAGGGGAGGGGGGGGAGGGATGGGAGGGAGGGGAGCGCGGCTTGGGCTTCGTCTTTCAGCTTCTGCTTTCAGCTTCGGCTTCGGCTTCGGCTTCGGCTTCAGCTTTCCGGCTTTCGGCTTTCGGCTTTCAGCTTCGGATTTCGGCTTCGGCTTTCGGCTTCGGCTTCGGTTTCGGCTTCGGATTCGGCTTCGGCTTTCAGCTTCGGCTCTCAGCTTCTCGGCTTTCAGCTTCGGCTTCGGCTTCGGCTTCGGTTCGGCTTCGGCTTTCAGCTTCGGCTCAAATTCGGCTTTCAGCTTCGGCTTTCGGCTTCGGCTTTCGGCTTCGGCTTTCGGCTTCGGCTTCGGCTTTCGGCTTTCTGCTTTCGGCTTCGACTTTCGGCTTCGGCTTTCGGCTTCGGCTTTCGGCTTCGGTTCGGCTTCGGCTTCAGCTTCCAGCTTCGGCTTCGGCTTTTGGCTTCGGCTTTCGGCTTCGGCTCTCAACATCGCCTTCGGCTTTCAGCTTCGGCTTTCGGCTTCGGCTTTCGGCTTTCGATCTCGGCTTTCGGCTTCGGCTTTCAAATTCAGCTTTCGGCTTCAGCGTACTGCTTCGGCTTCGGCTTCGGCTTTCGGCTTCGGCTTTGGATTTCAGCTTCGGCTTCGGCTTCGGCTTCGGCTTTCAGCTTCGGCTTCCAGCTTTCGGCTTCCAGCTTTCGGCTTCCAGCTTTCGGCTTCCAGCTTCCGGCTTCCAGCTCCCCCCCTCCAGCTTCGGCTTCCAGATTCGGCTTCGGCTGTCAGCTTCGGCTTCGGCTTCGGCTGTCAGCTTCGGCTTCGGCTTCGGCTTCGGCTTTCAGCTTCGGCTTCGGCTTCGGCTTCGGGTTTCAGCTTCGGCTTGGGCTTGGGCTTGGGCTTGGGCTTTCAGCCTCGGCTTCGGGTTTGGCTTCGGCTTCAGCTTCGGCTTCGGCTTCGGCTTCGGCTGTCAGCTTCGGCTTCGGCTTCGGCTGTCAGCTTCGGCTTTCGGCTTCTTCGGCTGTCAGCTTCGGCTTTCGGCTTCGGCTTCGGCTTCGGCTTTCAGCCTCGGCTTCGGCTTCGGCTTCAGCTAGCGCTTCGGCTTTGGCTTTCAGCTTCGGCTTTCAGCTTCTTCTTCGGCTTCCTGCTTCGAGCTTCGAGCTTCGGCTTCCTGCTTCGAGCTTCGGCTTCGGCTTCGGCTTCGGCTTCTGCTTCTGCTTCGGCTTCGGCTTTCGGCTTCGGCTTTCGGCTTCGGCTTTCGGCTTCGGCTTTCGGCTTCGGCTTTCGGCTTCGGCTTTCGGCTTCGGCTTCGACTTCTGCTTCGGCTTTGGCATCGGCTTCGGCTTCGGCTTTTAGCTTCGGCTTCGGCTTCGGCTTTCAGCTTTCGGCTTCGACTTTCGGTTGCGGCTTTGGGGTTCAGCTTTCTGCTTCGGCCTCGCCTTTCGGCTTCGTTTTTCAACTTCGGCTTCGGATTCAACCTTCGGCTTTCGACTTCGGCTTTCGGCTTCGGCTTTCAGCCTCAACTATCGGCTTCCGGTTTTAGCTACGGCTTCGGCTTCGGCTTCGGTTTTCGGCTTCGGCTTCGGCTTCTGCTTTGGCTTTGGCTTCGGCTTCGGCCTCAGCTTCGGCTTCGACTTTCAGCTTCGGCTTCGGCTTCGGCTTCGACTTTCAGCTTCGGCTTCGGCTTCGGCTTTCGGCTTTGTCTTTCTGCTTCGGCTTGGGCTTCGGCTTGGGCTTTGGCGTAGCCTCGGCTTTCAGCTTCGGCTTCGGCTTCGGCTTTCGTTTTCTGCTGGGGCTCTAGGTTCGGCCTTCGGCCTTCGGCTTCGGCTTCGGCTTCGGCTTCTAGCTTCGGCTTCTAGCTTCGGCTTCTAGCTTCGGCTTCTAGCTTCTGCTTCGGCTTCAAGTTTGGATTCGGTCT
>WBZZ01001477.1:70000-75000 GCA_019918135.1 Paulinella micropora
CTTTCAGCTTCGGCTTCGGCTTTCGGCTTCGGCTTTGGCTTTCGACTTTCAGCTTCGACTTTCAGCTTCGACTTTCAGCTTTCAGCTTCGGCTTCGGCTTTCGGCTTCGGCTTTGGCTTTCTGCTTCTGCTTTCGGCTTTGGCTTCGGCTTCGGCTTCGGCTTCTGCTTTCAGCTTCGGCTTCGGCCTTCGGCTTTCGGCTTCGGCCTTCGGCTTCGGCTTTCGGCTTCTGCTTTCAGCTTCGGCTTTGGCTTTCGGCTTCGGCTTTCGGCATCGGCTTCGGCTTTCGACTTCAACTTTCGGCTTCGGCTTTCGGCTTTCGGCTTTCGGCTTCGGCTTTCGGCATCGGCTTCGGCTTTCGACTTCAACTTTCGGCTTGGGCTTTCGGCTTGGGCTTTCAGCTTCGGCTTTCAGCTTCAACTTTCAGCTTTTGCTTCGGCTTCGACTTCGGCTTCGGCTTTCAACTTCGGCTTTCGGCTTCGGCTTCGGCTTCTTCTTCTTCTTCGGCTTCGGCTTTCAGCTTCCGCTTCGGCTTTCAGCTTCGGCTTCGGCTTCGGCTTTCAGCTTCGGCTTTCAGCTTTGGATTTCAGCTTCGGCTTTCGGCTTTCGGCTTCGGCTTCGGCTTCTGCTTCCGGGTTTCAGCTTCGGCTTCCGGGTTTTAGCTTCGGCTTTCGACTTTCAGCTTCGGCTTTCGACTTTCAGCTTCGGCTGCGGTTTCGGCTTCGGTTTTCAGCTTCAGCTTTCAGCTTCGGCTTCGGCTTCGGCTTCGGCTTTGGCTTTGGCTTTCGGCTTTCAACTTCGGCTTCGGCTTCGGCTTCGGCTTTCAGCTTCTGCTTCGGCTTCTGCTTCGGCTTCTGCTTCGGCTCCGGCTTCGGCTCCGGCTTTCAGATTCGGCTTTCAACTTCCGCTTTCAGCTTTGGATTTCAGCTTCGGCTTTCGGCTTTCGGCTTCAGCTTTGGCTTCGGCTTCCGGGTTTCAGCTTCGGCTTTTAGCTTCTGCTTCTTTTTCGGCTTCGGGCTTCGGCTTCGGCTTCGGCTTTCAGCTTCGGCTTTCGGCTTTTAGCTTCGGCTTTCGGCTTCGGCTTCTGCTTCGGTTTTAAGCTTCAGCTTTCAGCTTCGGCTTCGGCTTTCGGCTTCGGCTTTCGGCTTTCGGCTTCGGCTTGAGCTTCTTCGGCTTCGGCTTCGGCTTTCAGCTTCGGCTTGTGCTTTCGGCTTTGGCTTCGGCTTCGACTTTGGCTTCTGCTTCGGCTTTCAACTTCGTCTTTCAGCTAGCTTCGGCTTTCAGCTTCTGCTTTCAGCTTCGGCTTTCAGTTTCGGTTTTCAGCTTCGGCTTTCAGCTTCGGCTTCGGCTTCGGCTTCAGATTCGGCTTTCGGCTTCAGATTCTGCTTTCGGCTTTCAGCTTCGGCTTTCGATTTCGGCTTCAGCTTTTAGCTTCAGCTTTCAGCTTCGGCTTTCAGCTTTGGCTTCGGCTTCGGCTTCGGCTTCGACTTCGGCTTCGGCTTTCTGCTTTGGCTTCGGCTTCGGCTTTCAGCTTCAGCTCCGGCTTTCAGCTTCAGCTTCGGCTTTCGGCTTTGGTTTTCAGCTTCGGCTTCGGCTTCGGCTTTCAGCTTTCGCCTTCGGCTTCCGCTTTCAGCTTTCGGCTTCGGTTTCGGCTTTCAGCTTCCGCTTTCAGCTCCGGCTTCGGCTTCGGTTTTCGGCTTCGGCTTTCAGCTTCGGCTTCGGCTTCGCTTCGGGCTTCGGCTTTCGGCTTCGGCTTCGGCTTGGGCTTTCAGCTTTCGGCTTCGGCTTCGGCTTCGGCTTGGGCTTTCAGCTTCTGCTTTCAGCTTCGGCTTCGGCTTCGGCTTTCAGCTTCGGCTTTCAGCTTCGGCTTTCAGCTTCGGCTTTCAGCTTCGGCTTTCAGCTTCGGCTTCAGCTTTGGGCTTCAGCTTCGGCTTTCAGCTTCGGCTTTCGGCTTTGGCTTCGGCTTCGGCTTCGGCTTCGGCGCGGCTTCGGCTTCGGCTTTCGGCTTTCAGCTTCGGCTTCGGCTTCGGCTTCGGCTTTCAGCTTCGGGCTTCAGCTTTCAGCTTCGGCTTCGGCTTTCGGCTTCTGCTTTCCTTCGGCTTCGGCTTCGCTTCGGGCTTCGGCTTTCGGCTTTCGGCTTCGGCTTCGGCTTTGGTTTCGGCTTTCAGCTTTCGGCTTCGGGTTCGACTTCGGCTTCGGGTTCGACTTCGACTTCGGCTTGGGCTTTCAGCTTCGGCTTTCAGCTTCAGCTTCGGCTTCGGCTTTCGGCTTCGGCTTTCGGCTTCGGCTTTCCGCTTAGGATTCGGATTTGGCTTCGGCTTCGGCTTCGGCTTTCGGCTTCGGCTTTGGCTTCGGCTTTCAGCTTCGGCTTCGGCTTTCAGCTTCGGCTTCTGCTTTCAGCTTCGGCTTCTGCTTTCAGCTTCGGCTTCTGCTTTCAGCTTCGGCTTCGGCTTCGGCTCCGGCTCCGCTTCGGCTTTCAGCTTCGGCTTCGGCTTTCAGCTTCGGCTTCTGCTTTCAGCTTCGGCTTCGGCTTCGGTTTCGGTTTCGGCTTCGGCTTCGGCTCCGGCTCCTGCTTCGGCTTTCAGTTTTCGGCTTCGATTTCGGCTTTCAGCTTCGGCTTTCAGCTTCGGCTTTCAGCTTCGGCTTTCAGCGTCGGCTTTCAGCGTCGGCTTTCAGCGTCGGCTTCAGCATCGGCTTCGGCTTTCAGCTTCGTTTTCGGCTTCGCTTCGGGCTTCGGCTTTCGGCTCTGGCTTCGGCTTCGGCTCTGGCTTCGGCTTCGGCTCCGGCTTCGGCTTCGGCTTCGGCTTTCAGCTTTCGGCTTCGGCTTGGGCTTGGGCTTTGGCTTGGGCTTTCAGCTTCAGCTTCTGCTTTGAGCTTCGGCTTTCAGCTTCGGCTTTCAGCTTCGGCTTTCAGCTTCGGCTTCGGCTTCGGCTTCGGCTTTGGCTTCGGCTTCGGCTTGGGCTTTCAGCTTTCGGCTTCGGCTTGGACTTCGGCTTCGGCTTGGGCTTTCAGCTTTGGCTTTCGGCTTCAGCTTCGGCCTCGGCCTTCGGCTTTCGCGTCGGCTTTAGCGTCGGCTTTCATCTTCGGCTTTCATCTTCGGCTTTCAGCTTCGGCTTTCGGCTTTCGGCTTCGGCTTTCGGCTTTCGGCTTCGGCTTCGGCTTTCGGCTTCGGCTTTCGGCTTCGGCGCTTCGGCTTTCAGCTTCGGCTTTCAGCTTCGGCTTTCAGTTTCCGCTTTCGGCTTTGGGTTTCAGCTTTCTGCTTTCGGCTTTCGGCTTTCGGCTTCGGCTTCAGGGTTTCAGCTTCGGCTTTCCTTCAGCGTTGGCTTCGGCTTTGGCTTCGGCTTCGGCTTCGGTTCTCAGCTTCGGCTTCGGTTCTCAGCTTCGGCTTTCAGTTTCCGCTTTCGGCTTTGGGTTTCAGCTTTCGGCTTTCGGCTTCGGCTTCCGGGTTTCAGCTTCGGATTTCAGCTTCTGCTGCTTTTTCGGCTTCGGGCTTCGGCTTGGCTTCGGCTTTCTGCTTCGGCTTTCGGCTTTCGGCTTTCGGCTTCGGCTTCGGCAATCAGCTTCGGCTTTCAGCTTCGGCTTTCAGCTTCGGCTTTCGGCTTCGGCTTTCGGCTTCGGCTTCGTTTTTTAGCTTCAGCTTTCAGCTTCGGCTTCAGCATCGGCTTCAGCTTCGGCTTCGGCTTCGGCTTCAGCTTCTGCTTCGAATTCGACTTCAGCTTCGGCTTTCTGCTTTGGCTTGGGCTTCGGCTTTCAGCTTCGGCTTCGGCTTTCAGCTTCGGCTTTCAACTTCAACTTTTAGCTTCGGCTTCGGCTATTCAGCTTTCTGCTTCGGCTTCGGCTTTCAGCGTCGAATTCAGTTTTCGGCTTCGGCTTTCGGCTTCGGCTTCGGCTTCTGTTCGGCTTCGGCTTCAGCTTTCAGCTTCGGCTTCCAGCTTCTGCTTCGGCTTCTGCTTCGGCTTCGGCTTTCAGCTTCGCTTCGGCTTCGGCTTTTTCGCTTCGGCTTCGGCTTTTTTCGGCTTTCGGCTTCAGCTTCGGCTTCGGCTTTCGGCTTCGGCTTTCACCTTCGGCTTTCGGCTTCGGCTTTCAGCTTCGGCTTCGGCTTCGCTTCGGCTTTCGGCTTCGGCTTCGGCTTCGGCTTTCGGCTTCTGCTTTCGGCTTCGGCTTTCAGCTTTCGGCTTCGGCTTCGGCTTCTGCTTCGGCTTCGGCTTTCAGCTTCGGCTTCCAGCTTCTGCTTCGGCTTCTGCTTCTGCTTCGTTTTTCGGCTTCGGCTTTCAGCTTCGGCTTCGGCTTTCGGCTTCGGCTTTCGGCTTCGGCTTTCGGCTTCGGCTTTCAGCTTCGGCTTCGGCTTCGCTTCGGCTTTCGGCTTCGGCTTCGGCTTCGGCTTCGGCTTTCGGCTTCGGCTTCGGCTTTCAGCTTTCGGCTTCGGCTTCGGCTTCTGCTTCGTTTTTCTGCTTCGGCTTTCAGCTTCGGCTTCGGCTTTCGGCTTCGGCTTTCGGCTTCGGCTTCGGCTTTCGGCTTCGGCTTCGGCTTCGACTTTCAGCTTCTGCTTCGGCTTTCAGCTTTGCTTTTCTGCTTCGGCTTTCGGCTTTCGTCTTGGCCTTCGGCTTTCAGTTTCGACTTACAGGTTCGGCTTCGGCTTTCAGCTTCGTCTTCGGCTTCGGCTTCGGCTTTCGTCTTTGGCTTTGGCTTTGGCTTTTGGCTTCGGCTTCGGCATTCAGCTTCGGCTTCGGCTTCGGCTTCAGCTTCGGCTTCGGCTTCGGCTTTCAGCCTCGGCTTCGGCTTCGGCTTCGGCTTTCAGCTTCGGCTTCGGCTTTGGCTTTCAGCTTCGTCTTTGGCTTTGGTTTCGGCTTCGGCTTTCAACTTCCGCTTTCAGCTTTGGATTTCAGCTTCGGCTTTCGGCTTTCGGCTTCTGCTTCTGCTTCGGCTTCGGTTTCCGGGTTTCAGCTTGGGTTTTCAGCTTCTGCTTGTTTTTCGGCTTCGGCTTCGGCTTGGGCTTTCAGC
>WBZZ01001478.1:2500-17500 GCA_019918135.1 Paulinella micropora
AAAGGCTGAGGCTAGCTCACGCCCGGTGAATCATGTGCGGCCGTTTAATAAAACATTCTAAGCTGAACTAAACTGGGAACATTCAACTTACGACTATGTTCTTAATAACAAAAGATGATGTCACGGTGGTGATTTCACCAAGCCCGCTGTGTCAGAACAAAGTTGAGCGGGAAACAAACCTTTCTAACTTATATATATATATATATATATATATATATATATATATATATATATATATATACATATACATATATGTACTATCCCCAACGATAGCTCAATGGAAGAGTAAGTCGGTAATATAACCAAACACAGTCCTCAAAAAAGAGAATGATGTCTCGTTATATTAGCTCAGTGACGCAAAGACAAAAAGCCGCAAAAAGACCAGGATCAAATTGGCATTTCAGACGTGTCCGGCCAGACAAAATCTATAAATAAGTTTTTTACCTGATAATTCGGGGGGTGATGTCCACAGTACCCCCTCACAGTTTTTTATGGCGGAACTTCGTTTCCGACATAATACGCTTTGAACTGATTTCTTTTCTGACTAAGATTCGTTTAGAGTTATGTATGAAGATACATCAACCCACGAATCAGCCGTTATGGAACAACAATGATACTTGCCCCGGTACCAATCGTACATATACTCTAGCACATTCAGTATCTATATTAAAATCTTCCTCTTTCTTCTGTCGATAAGATATTTGTGCAGTATGTCCAAATATAATGTTTTATGGTTGAGTAATAATGTAATGTCGCCATTTCCATATATATGTAATAACCGGTCGTTCATAAATACATTCACTTTTTGTGAAGACATACCCTTGTATAAATCGGTATCATTTAATATAGTGTCAGGTGATCAAGTCTGACGACTATATCCGAAGTTGGGTTGAGTGCGCCCTAACCTTGCAATATGCCGATACAAGTAGAGATCGATGGAATCCGGTGTAGCAGTTCATGTTATTAAAATATATCAGTTCTTGATTAGATTGTAGAGTCTTTAATGAAATCATCATTCTGGTACTAATGCGGGTCGTATCCAGGAAACACCATCGCTCACTCAAATAGCGATCCCGTAACGATGCTGTTTCGTGGCCGTCTCGTCTGTCTCTGCCGAAGCAAGAGAACAGAATGCCTATTTTTTGTCAGCTGTGTCTTGTTAATCTCTAGAAGAATGAATGCTGTCACGGTAGTAGCTTTAATATCTAAGTAAGGTTGTCGGGACGATATTGGATCAATGCTATGGTCGCAATCGATCAGGTCCACAATACTTCTAGAGAAAAAAATATTTACTATAGACGCCGTTTACGCGCGCGGACTCCTTTACCTGGTGGAGGACCTCCAACCAAAGTTAAGTCTAAGGTAGACTGTTCGAGGACGTCCCAAATTTTGTGAGGGATTGCGCCTTGTGCCAAGTCAAAAGGAATGTCCAGCACCCCTCGTGGTAGTGCTTGTATGGTCCACGCGGTATGATCTTTATCTGTGGGAGATATGGTATCATCCCATGTCTCAAGTTTCTTGGCGTCTTTATATACTGGAATGTATTGTCTTACTTTAGGATCTTCCACTGGATCCAGACTCCTCCAAAAATGTAAGACTGGTTGTATTATTTGTGCCGCAGTCGAAATTCGATTCGATCGCGTATGGCGTTTGTGAGGTACTGCCATGACTCTCATGAGATATAAATCTGAGAGCGTGTCATCGGCTACGTGTTGAGCCGCAGGCCTCACCAAGTAAAAAGCGTCTTTGGCCCATGAAATATGTCCAATCGCATCTCCTTCCTTCCAACTGGGGTGAACGAGAGTGTCATTGCCCGCGCGAGGGTCTTGATCTCTGTCATCGCTCCCCTCTTGATGGACTCCTTGCGAACGTGCCGTCCTTATCGCCTTTCTCGGTCGGTCGTAGATAAGGTCATTTTGCGCTCTCCTTATTTGCGCCTCCGTGAACTTTCCTTCCGGCACGTTCGACTCCACCCTTTTGCGGGTCTGAGTCCCCGCCGCACTTTTGCGGTCGGTGGCCCGCTTGTTCTCCAGCTCAGCCTCCTTCTCCGCAATTGGTGCCCTGTATGCATCCCGTTCCGAGATATCCTCCTGACGGATTGGTGGGACCTCTTTAAAGTCAGCCTCCATCCGTTTGAGTGCTTGATCAACGGACTCATCTTCAAGTAGGAAGGGATCATACTTAATCAGCCTTCGTACATTGACTATTTGAACTTTTCCTCTGCCCCTGATTTTATAATTCAAAGGCCCCATCTGTTCCATGATCTGGTATGGTCCTTTCCAGTAGATGAACAGCTTCGAGCTGACTCCCTGAGGAACCTGAGGATGATACAGTAGTACAATATCCCCGACCTGAAATCTGACTTGATCCAGGTGTGCCTGCCTGACACCTTCAGCATCAGTCTTCCTGCGCTCCGCCTCCCTATGCGCCTGTACTATTTGCTCCGCCTCCATCTTTGCCCGAAGTCTCACCCCAAACAGCTCATCCTGATCTGCCCATGAATCTTTTGGGTGCAGCAGTGAGGCTGGGATGGCGGGCTCACGCCCATATACCAATTGGTATGGCGAGACGGAACCTTTTGAACCACCTAACGCTGTAGAGGGTAGGCAATTCATAGCAAAGGCAAACGAGGATGCTGCCTCCACCCATGCCTTTTGGTTCTCCTTCTTCATACAATACATCTTCAGCGCGGCCTTGAGGGGTCTATGCAGCCGCTCTATCTTGCCGTTCGCTCTGGGGTTATAGGCGGTGACATATTACCATTTCATGCCGTAATATGCAGATAGCTTGTCGATGACTTCATTATTAAAGTCAGAGCCTCGATCTGAGCATATTTTTTTCTGCACCCCAATCTGTGAGATGATCCTGTCAATCAACGCCTTGGCTGTTGTTTCGCCCGTAACGTCTTTGACTGGGACCAACCATACATAGTTGGTGGCTCTGTCTATGGCCGTTAGAAGGTATCTGTAACCTTCCGTCGTGACCGGGAAAGGTCCTACATGATCAGTGTGTAAGAACTCGAACATTCCTAAGTGTAAAGGAAAAGTCCCGATCAGGCCAAAATTCGCCTTCAATGGTGTTTTGGATGTCTTGCATGGGATGCATGCATTGACCTGTTCATCAATATTCTCCTTCATCTTCTTCCACCAGAATCGTCTCGAAATGAACATATGCGTTCTTTGTCGGTCCGGGTGCGCCAGTAGTGGGCAGTTATGAGCAGCGACAAAAACGATGTGTCTGAGTTTCTCAGGAACCCAGAGAGTCATTTGTCTGGTTGTGATGCATAGCGCCCGTGTTGGCCTTTGTACCACAAGAGACCGTCTCTCCACCCCATCTCCTTCTGTTGCTCCTTCATCTCCTTCGTCATTTTCAGCTCGTTCGGGTTCTTGTATAGCTGTATTAGCTCTTTGAACTCCAGACCGAGAGCCTGTTGCTGTCTCCATGCAGTGGGTGAGGCTATGTGGATAGTCCCATCCTCTAGCTGCACTCCTATCCTCTCAGAGTTTTCGTCTAACTCCTCCTTGTTCTCCTGCGGGGGTTCCACATATGCTTCTTGCTTAATCTCTTCTTGTTTTATCTCCGCCTTCATATTCTCATATGCTTCATAGGACCACTCAGCATCCTCGAGGACATGTGCTGTACAACATATCCCATGATCCGGCCCTTGCGGGCTATGACGTAGACCCGATCGGTTATATCGGACCCCTCTCGCCATCTGCATCGACTCGATATGATGCACTTCGTATGTGCAGTCTGGGGATAGATCCTCCATTTCTGCTGATGATACGAGAGCTGCCACTTCTGAGTGAAACTCTAGCCTGGAGAGGCTGTCAGCGACAACATTTCGCTTGCCGGGTAGATGGACCATTGTAAAATTGAAACATGACAAGAATGCCTGCCATCTCGCTAGACGGCCAGTCCGTTCATGATTCATCAGCCATAGCAAATTCTGGTAATCAGTCCTTACTATAAACTGAGGTCCGCCCCATAAATACTCTCTCAACCGTTTGAGGGCCCAGACCACCGCCAGTGCCTCTCTCTGTCTCGTACAATAGTTTCGCTCCGCCGAGCACAACTTTCTACTTATAAACATGATGGGGCGCAACTTTTTCTCCTCATCTTCCTGTTGTAAGACTGCGCCGATCGCGAACTTTGATGCGTCTGTGTCGACTACAAATTGCTTCGAAAAGTCGGGCATCATCAGCACGAGTCCGCCATCCTTCGGATTTTTGTAAATGAGATCTTTGAGCGTGTTGTACGCTTCTAAGGCTTCATCATCCCACTTCTCAAAATCACCGAAGTCGATCATTCTCTCCAACTTAGCCCGAGTTGCACCCCAATTGGGTATGAACTGGCTGTAATATTGCGCCATCGCAAGAAATGAGTGCAGCTCTGTGCGATTCTTCGGCCTCTGCCGGCTCATGATCTCCTCCCTCTTCTTTTGGATATCGAGACTCTATTGTAAGAGATTTCGTACCCCAAATATGTCACGCTTGTCTTTGCGAGTTGACATTTCTTCAAATTACATTTCAGGCCAAATAGTTTGATACGCCTGAAAATGTCTGTTAGATGGTCGATGTGCTCTTCCATCGTATTGGAGTACAAGATAATGTCAACGATGTAACAAAATGCGTACTCTCCCGCCTTCTGTCCTCTTCTCCTCATGAAACCTCCCTCTGTCTGGTCATCATATTTGCTACTCAGCATGCTTTGCATCGCTTTCTGAAAGAGTCCCGGGGCCTGCTTGAGTCCCATCGGAAGTACTTTCCACTGATATATCTCCATTCCTACTACAAATGCAGTCAGCCATCTGGACTTTTCATCCAGTGGAATTTGCCAGAAGCCATTCTTCACATCAATGACTGAGTATAGCTTGGCGTTCCGCAATACTCGCCTTCCTTCTTCAAGAGTAGGTAATGGATTTCGTTCCTCCTCTAACATTTTATTGACGCGGGCATAGTTAACCGTTAAGCGCCATTCTCCTCCCGGTTTAGGCACCAGTCTCGATTGGGAAACTATTGGAGATGTCGATCTCTCAATGAAATCCTCATCGAGTAACTGCCGTGCTTGTTCTTCTACGATCTTTGCTTCATGTATACTCAGATTTGCCCGTCGTGGCGCCGGGGAAGGCTCAGCACCTGGTATTTTACAAATAACCGCAGTGAAGTCTTCCTGCTTGACACCTCCCGCTTGAGGGGGGTCAAAAATCATTTTGTTCGCCTTCAATCTCTCTTTCAAAACCTCTTTCTCCTTCTCCGTACCTGCTCCTCCTGCCAATTTCTCTTCTATCGCCGCCTTAAACTCCTCCTCTGACATTCTCTTTTTATGCTTGAGGGGTGCTCTGTCCTCCTCCAAGCCCAACTCTTCTTCTGATATATCGTCCATTCCCGTTTTTTCATATGTGGCAGTGTCTGGTTCGTCGTCCTCCGCCAGACCTACCAACATATCTATTAATCTCGCATATTGCAACGGAGCTTTTCGGGTGTAGAAACCATCGAAGCATGTGAATGCTTGAGGAATCAATTTCAACTTGTCCTGGTCTCTGAGCTTCCGCTTGTATGCACTGCTCTGCTCACGAGTCCCGAGACGACAAGCCACCACTAAGTGTTGCTTCCGTGAGGGCACCGGTATCGGATGATCAATAAGCCGGTCCCGTATCTCCTGCGCCCATATCGCCTTCTCATTGTACGGGAGTATGACCGTATATGGTTTATTATTTTCAAAAAGAGTGCGCAGGCACTTTTTCACTTCGGTCAGTGAGCGCGGCCACGTAGGCTCGTCACCCCAGAATTCGGTAATAAAGCTTTTAACATCTTCTGCCGGGATATCAGGGAGTCGTCCCCTTCTCCTCGGTATAAACTCCTGTCTGTCCTTCTCTTCCACCTTTACGTGAAAGCAATACCCGTTGCTAATATATATATACATCGGCCCCTGCTCCTTCTTCAAATCTCGCCAACGATGGGCACCTTTTTCCCATGCATATAATCTCCTCTTTCCTCTTTTTAATGAGATCGTCTGTCGACTTTTTATCCCGTTGTGTAGAGACTGTAGCCGTATAGACCTCCGCCTCTCTCTTGTCTGACAGGTTTGAACCATCTTTAGACACCGCGTCCGTTGGCATATATGCCTCATATGCGTGTGTAATGGCCACCTGTTTCCCTTCCGATGCTACCCCTAGGTGTAGGGCCTCGTATGAGTCAATAGCATGGAGAGAGTCGACAGTATATTCTTCTCCTGGTTCTACGCCGTATATGACTCTTTTGGCGGCGCAATCAATCACTACGTTCATTGTCGCCAGTTGGTCGTACGACAAAAGAACAGATCCGTGGTATTCGGGGACAACGTACAAGTCCACTCGATATACTCGTCCGGATTTCAATTTAAAATTTAAAGTGATGATGCCCGTTATATCCGTCCGACTACTAACTCCTTTCAAGGTGCCAGATGATTTTTTCATATTAGTTTCTAACCACTCATGGTGTTTCGTAGTAAATTTCTGGCCGACAATATTAATATTCGCCATAGTATCATTACCAACGTTTATAAAGGTATTTAATGTTTCACAAAAAAGGTTCGTATAGCATAAAGCGTCTGGCCGCTGACTTTTTAAGGCCAATACAAGGAGCTTGTATTCTAAAATCTGTATCCTTTTCTCGAGGTTCGCCTCCTCCTCCCTTTCCGCCGTTTTTGTAATGTCTTTTTGGGTATTGTTCACAGGCGAAGGATGATTGTCCTTGCTTTCTCTGTTTGAGACCGTGAGGAGAGGTTGATGTCCTCCATCCTCCTTGTATGTTGTCTGTCTCGGCAAGTTGATAAGATTAACTGCCGGTTCTATTCTTACTTTTTTCGGCTGTGGCTGCGACAGGCCCGCCTGCTTTCTCTTTGCCAGCGCTTTACTCGCCTGCCTATTAGCAGCATGCACTGTTTGTTGTCGTGATGGGTGTACTGGTATTGTACTACCTTTGAGTTGGTCTGTGGCCTGCTGTGGGCTCTTAGACTCACTGGTACCCTTGGTTGGGACCTGCACAACGGTGTATCGTGCAATCCATGTTGTTCTGTTTTCTCCCTCCTTCTCTAGTCATCAAATCTGTTACCTGAGTCGGCATCAGTGTCGGTAGTGGTTGCGCCTGATGTCGCATAGGCCTGTGGTGCTGAGGAACTCGAGCTTGAGCTCGAGCCGTCTGCCCAGCCCCCATCTCTGTGGTACGGGCGCTTTGCGCTGCCGTATCCACCTCGGCCAACCCATCTTCCTCCTCCTCTACCTTGAAATACACCTCTTCCTCCTCCTCTTCTCACAAATCCTCTCTCCCCCCCGCGAGTGTATGTGCCTCGTGCGAAAGGGGCTCCTCCTCCTCGATTGATTCCTCTCCCTCCTCCTCTTCCTCGTGTTCCACCTCTTCCTCTACTTGCGGCTTCTATGGCTGCCGTCTTCTGATCATCTCTAGCGAAAAGAGAATTGATCGCGTCAGCTAGTTCGTGGTCATGGTCCGCGACATCCTGTAATTTCCACCCCTGATCCTTGCGTAGTCGGCGCAGAACGGCGACGGTGTTGGTTTCGTCCGACTGTACGTTCTTGAGGAGTGTGTTTCGGATGCGGGTGTCCTCGACATCGTGGTTGTACGGGCATTTCTTATTTGTGTGTTTGAAGCATTGTGCCCGTGCCCACCAACGAATACAAGGTGTGTTAGCTTCACGACTGTTCTCTCTTGGTCGCTTTCCTAGAGATCGTTGCGTATGTGCGGCTTGCGGTTGAGCAGAAGCCGATGCAGAACCGATCAAGGATGCTGTCTGGCTGTCGAGCCTCTGACAAGCGGTCATTACTTCGGTCCACAACATTTTTGGGCTCACGGCCTTAGTCGTGGCCTCAAAGACGCTCATCTCCAAAAAGTTCAAGTGCTTTACCTTGTCGAAGGTTTTGCAGTCTTGCATGAGCAGTGTGAGCTTATTTTTGTTGTAGACGTGCAAAGCACTGAGGAAATGTAGGAGTATGGCTTTGTGGTTATAAAAGAGAGCGTACTGGGTGCCCACATTTGTTAAGACAGATGCAAGCTGAGTGACAGACTGCAACTGCTCCGATACTAAGTCGAAAATTCAAACCCAATCAATGTGCCAGTGCACAAGTGTTGGTATCCACTTGCCTTAAAGTATCGAATGAGGGCAGCAATGGCCAGAGTACAACTCATCTCTGCATGTCCACCTTTCCTTGCTAGCTCCTCCTCTCCTCTGTACTTCTCGTAAGTTATACGATCAAAACCAGCTCCAAGGAGGGATCGATCACAGAGATGTTCTAGGACTTCATACTCCTGCTCCACCTCACACTGGTTTGGCTGGAAGCATCTGTCCATCTCATTGAGCTTAGTCATGAGGGTCTTCTCTGTGTCAGCCTCATTGGCAGTGATAGCATAGAGCTTAAGGCCCCCTCCCCCAATTTTGATTTTAGCTCGGGCTGCCTGCAGCGCCTGCTTTTTCTTCTGGGAGTCAGTCAAGTTAATTACTGTCCCTCCTCCTTGGGGTCCTCCTCCTGAGGGTCCTCCTCCTGCTTTCTTGGGAGCTGGGTTAGATGTGGTAGGTGGAGCCGTTGGCTGTGGAGCCACCCGTGCTACTGCCATTGCCACAGCTATCTTCTCCTTCTGCTCCTTCTCCTCTTTCTCTCTCGTCTCTTCTTCTTTCACCTGTCGTGCTAGATGAGTCACGAACTGTGCAAGCCCTGTGGCACTAGAGAGGAAGTGTGCCTTTTCTCTCATGGAAGACTTATCAGCTCTGTTATTATTTGGGATTGTTGTGAGAGGGCCTTAATGAGAGTGTGATTCTTCGTGTGGGCCCATTGTTTCCATGTTGGTTTTTGCTCCTTCCCCTCAAAGAGGCCCTTATGGAGTTGTGTGAGGCGTTCAAGCACCTGACAAGACTGGTCAACCTCCTCGTAAACAGGATGCTGCCTTGTGTTGTCTTTCAGTGCTTTGTACATTTCGTTGTAAGCCCGTGTGAAGGCAGTTACAAAAAGCCTCAAGGGCAAACTCAATGCCACTTTGGTTTCTACCTTCGAACTTTCTTTCTAGATTCTTGATATCAGTGGGGACACCACAGACAGACAGCCATGCTGCAGTTGAGCGTTTATTTTTCCACTGTATGTTTGTGCGTTCATAAAATTCCGCAACGAGCACAGCAGCGTAGAGTGTTGCAGATATGTCGTATATGTCGCACAGTGTAAGAGTGTCGCCATACTTGATATCCTGCAATGGCACTCTTTCGTGCTCAAACCTCACTTTGTTGAAGAGAGGCTTCGCAAGTCCGGGAATTTCGATCAGGAGGTTGCTTTGACCTTGTCCTGGTCTATTCCTTTTCTCGTAAGGAATGTAGATGTGTGTTTTATAGTAGGTTGGGTAGTTAAGGAAGAAGGACTCTTCATCATCATATGTAGCCAACTGTTCCCATGTATTTGGGATATTCTGGCCAACATCCTCCATCTCTCTCTCTCTCTGCCTCTGTCAATGGAGATCCTCCACTCTGACCTGCACTCGCTTCTTGTGCATTACCCCCCCCCCCCTGTCGACTCTACATCGGCTGTATACGTATACTCCTCTCTCTCCTCTCCATCTCTATCCCCCCCTCTTCTGAGTACTGAGTCTCCTGCTCCTCTCCTCCCTCACTAGGACCATAATCAGTTGGTGTCACTCCAGCCTGCTCGTTCTCGTCTTCCATCTTATGTTATGAGAGTCACGTCTGCTTTTTTTTTTTCTTTTTTTCCTCTGTTATTCTTATCACTCTATGCAACCTTCTTCTCCTTCTTCCTTTTCTCTGTTGAAATAGTTATGGGGCGTCAGGCCCTACACAGAGATAACGATAGTTTGGTCAAAAGAGCTGTTTTGTAGAAATCAGTCTGTCGTCGGACAGTGCTTCGATATTTGTCTTGCTCTTGTGTGAGAGATGCCAGTGTAATCTCCTCTGGTTTCTGCAGAGAAAATGCAAGGAAAATGGTTCAGAACAGAGAGTGGGAGTGCATTGCTCGTTTTTCCTCTGTCTGTGTGTTTGTCTGATGTTTGTTTCGCACTTGTCCTACTTGGCTTTATGCAAGCAGCAAGAGGGAGAGGAGTAGGTGTGGTCTGGTGTCTTGTAGAAGAGCACACAGAAGCCAAATGTGCACAAGGGCTAAAGGTTATGCCAGCTTGTGACAAATTGATCGCTTGTTTGTAAGTTTTTTTGTTGAGGATGAGTAGGAGTGTTTGTTTTCGTCTGATGTCTGTGCGACAAATCAGCGAAAAATAAATTTGTGCTTATCTGATGTCTGTACGACAGATCAGAAAAGAAATCAGCCTTTAGCTATGGACTCCAAATGTATTATCCCCAACGATAGCTCAATGGAAGAGTAAGTCGGTAATATAACCAAACACAGTCCTCAAAAAAGAGAATGATGTCTCGTTATATTAGCTCAGTGACGCAAAGACAAAAAGCCGCCAAAAGACCATGATCAAATTGGCATTTCAGACGTGTCCGGCCAGACGAAATCTATAAATAAGTTTTTTACCGGATAATTCGGGGGGTGATGTCCACATATATATTAATATATATGTACATATATATATATGTACATATATATATATGATCATTTATGTATTCGCGACGTGTCCAACCGCAAACTATAAAACAAGCCTTAAAAAAGTAAAAAACCAATATTTGACATATAGAAAACATACATAAAAAATAAAAAAATGTCAAATGTTTAACATAAATTTTTCTAACTGAGCACATTAAGAGAGATTTTGACGAAAGGACACATAAACCATATTTTTATTTCATAAAAATATATATAAACTGCGTGTATATGGTTTATGTGTCCTTTCGTCAAAATCTCTCTTAATGTGCTCAGTTAGAAAAATTTATGTTAAACATTTGACATTTTTTATTTTTTATGTATGTTTTCTATATGTCAAATATTGGTTTTTTACTTTTTTAAGGCTTGTTTTATAGTTTGCGGTTGGACACGTCGCGAATACATAAATGATCACACCACAAAAACGGGGGGAAGGGGGGGGCGGGCACTCACGAAGTGAGTGGCGGGGGGGTTGGGGGGGAAAACACACACAATAAGGGCAAACGATACAGCACACAAACAGATGAATATAAGAGCAGGGTGAGTGAAAATACCTTCTCCTGTTGGTGGCCAACCCCAAGGTTGGCCGTGTCCGACCTTGTTTTTTAAAGGTTGGACACTTTTTTATCGTTAAATTTCAATATTTATTATATAATTCTTCTTCGTATTACACATTTTTTTTATTGTCCAACCTGTCCGACCTTTTATTTAAAAAAAGTAAATTTTTCTTCCTGTCCCTTTTTGTCTGATCGACTTTATAAAATTTCTAAAAAAAAAAAGGTTGGACTTGGACACCTCGGCCTTCATTAATACTAAAACGAATTTCTCTCACTTGGTTGCTTAATAGCACTCTCAAGTGTCCAAGTGGAAACAGAGACGATTACAGCGTCAAGAAAACCATACAAACAAAAATGGTAAAAATAAAATGAAAACACAAAAGCAAAACATAAATGACTTTAACCATTGTAAAAAAATAAAAAACCATAAAGGAAAACGAAATAAACTAGTAAAGCACCTCAAAAAGAAAACTCATCACACCGCTCCGCCAAAAGTAAAAAGGTAATAGGACAAAAAAAATAAAAAATTAGATGGGAATTGAACCCACGACACAGAAAACCGAGTGCGAGCACCCTTCCCATTAATCTATGCGCGCTTCATCTCAAACCACTGCAACATTCGCAATCATAAAACTATACACATCCAACTTAAGAGATTATCTGGAAAAAAGCGGAGCAGGGTCGGACAACGGAAAATGAAAAAATAAAATATCAGCCACCACCTAAACCTCAAACCCTGCGGCACCGCGGCACCGCCCTGCCGCACGGCCGCAAGCAACTCATAAACAGACTCGTGATGAGCGAGAACTTAGTGAACAGAGAAGATAGAACCATTGAAGAATGGATTGAAGTTTTTGAAACCAATAGGGAGGGCAAAGCAAGATTATTGAAATCAAAGATAGTATGCGAAGAAAGAGTAGCTAAAGCAAATAAAGAAATAGAATTATTGAAGGAGAAAATCAAGCCCGACCTAACCAAAATGAGAGCTATTGACATTATGATTGGAAGATTGGATAACGAAAAAAATAATGTTGAGGAAGATAGAGAATATGATAGGAACAGGAAGAATGAATTGAGGAGGATTGAAAAAGAAAGAAAATTATTCAAAGAGTGGAGGAGAGAGCGTAGGAGTGAGTTTACTAAAGTTGTCCAAGATAGAATACTTAGAGGGATTGAAAGCGAAAAACTTTCTTTCAATCAATCTTACATTAGATACTCAGCACATATCCCAGTCCAAATTAAATCAGAAAATAGACTGATGAACGAGTGTGCTGGGAACATGTATAGATGCATGAGAGAGGATTAAAGTAGCATTATTTGTGTTGTGCATCTGCCTACCCGCTCACCTCTCCTCAAGCAACATGATAGACAACAAAATAAGGCTTCAACCTCCTCATAATTAGTTGAAGTATATTTGATAAAAAGCACATGATAGATATAAATAATTAGAACGGCTTTCAGGCACTACCCACATATGTGTTTTTGTGCTTTTTGATATGTGGGTAGGTGATGTCAGAGGAACTCGCAGAAGAGATGGAGGCGATGGGGTTGCAACGCGACGAGGAAAACGAAGAAGAGGAGGAGGAAGGCAAAGCCGTGGTGCCTTCGCCTTCGCCTTCGCCGTCGCCAGCAGATGGCAAGAGAGTCACTCGCAATCTTTGGGTGAAGTTCAACGACCTTCCTCGTGTTACCCTTACATCTACGGGGCGTTTCGTGGAGATGTCCAAGGCTTTCGTAGAAGCAACGAAATCCATCAAGCTATTCGCGAGCAAATCTTCGTACAGCGAAACTCCCAATTGCGTTTACGCTAGAGCTAAATATGATACTAGTATCAAAGAACCGAAATACAAATATTTCTTTCTGGTATCAAAGGGGGGTGGTGCGGAGAAGGAGTTGATAATTTACAACAGCCTCACTGCCTTAGCTAGATTGAACCATGAGGCAGTCCGCGTTAATTGGGTAGTTCAACTTTTTTAATTAAATTTTTTTTCTTTGATATTCCATTTTAAAGTAATGATAAAGTCATATTAAATGTGCCCCGAATGGTCATCTAGCACATAATGTAAGAGGTAAAATACACCAAGTACTTAACTCAGATAAAAAAGAAAGTTCTATTGAATATTTAGGTTGTAATATTGGAGAATTTAGAAAACGTATTGAAAAGCAATTCAAAGAAAATGTGGCATGTGATAATTATGGAGAATGGCATATTGACCATATTATACCATTAAAATATGAAAATCCAACATTGGAAGAGACTATTAAGCGACTTCATTATACAAACACACAGCCATTATAGGCAAGTGATAATATAGCAAAAGGTAATAGATTTATTGGTTAATTTAATATATAAAAAAAATAGACTTGTCTATTATATACCAGCCGATGTGGAGCGAAGACGACAAAAAGTTTGTTAGGCAGTTAAGAGTTGCTACTACCGAAAGTAAAATTTATGAAGTGGTGTCCAACTTCTACGATAGTGAATTAAAACCAAGTATCGCTTTTCATAATTCTATTATATCTTTATTTAGCACGCCAACTAGTGATGAAGAAGTGCTTGAAGCATTAAAAGTAATAAATCCTAAATATGCTATCGTGTATCCAAATTTGAATAGTAGAAGACAAAGACTTTCTGAGGTGAGAAAGAAAGCGATAGAGCCTTACCAAAGCGAAAAAGTATATGAAATGAGCAAACTTGATAAGTATTTTAATCTAAATGAAGACGAGCGGATTGATATCGTTGAAGGATATAAGAAAGATGTCAAAGCCAAAAATGAACAAAAAATACAAATTGATGTCCGTGATGTAATGGCTAAAATGAATGATATGATATTAAGTAATGACCCTTATCTGAAACTGCTTGCTTTGATGATAGCAATCGGAGCAAGGCCTGTAGAAATATTTGATAAAAACACGTATGAATTAATACCAGATAAACCGAGTTGGTTGCGAGTGAATAACCTAGCGAAAAAGAGAGAAGGACAAAAAAAGAATTGGACTGAGAGGCCTGTTGTCCTTTTTACTCCCCAGTTTGTAATAGAACAAGTAAATTCAATAAGAAATCATTTCAAAAAGAAAAAAGCAGTTATTATTAACAGCGAAGGAGTGCTTGATAAACAAAAGAATAATGAACTAAACAAAAGAATTATTAAAATCTTTCCTTGGCTATCAGAATACACGCAGAAGAGCAGTATGTTGCGAAAACTATATGCTAGTTTGTCGTATAGTAATTTCGCCAATCCGAAATTAGAGAATTTTAACACGTGGGTAAGCAATGTATTGGGGCACGGCGATATGCTCACTAGTTTTAGTTATAGTTGGGTTAATGTGGCCGACCCTGAAGAAATTAAGGCAGAAGGAATTAAAACAGAATTAGAGGAGTTGAGACGCAAAATAGATTTATATTTGAATTTAAATAATACTAATGAAATTAAAAGCGAAAACGGAGACGAAGAATGTAGTTATATACCATTAGGTAAAAGCGCTAGTAGAGAGGATAAGTATAAATTGCTTGAGCAGATTTACAATGATAACCCTAATATTACAAATACTAAAATGCGAAAATTAAGCGGGATTGGAGCCGTTATTGTCAATACGTTTATTAAAGAGAAGAGGGGCGAAGCGACGAAGAGCGACAGCGAAGAGAGTAAAGCGACGAAAAACGAAGCAAAAAAAGAAGAGGAAACAAAAGCACCATTAAGAAGAAGTACGAGAAATAAAAAGAATGCTAATACTTAACAACGATTAAAGGCGGGTCGTGATATCTCGCCCTAATATTAGACTCTCTTCTATAGCAATTAATGGAACAAATCGTGAAAAACTGAACACCATCTACATTATCAATATCAACTGCTA